>VWZV01009139.1:524345-546671 GCA_013397155.1 Irena cyanogastra | reverse complement strand
GGCGGAGAAGAGCCCCAACGGCCGCTGTAGCGCCTCCCGCTCGGAGCTCCCGGGGAGGGGCGTGAGGAGTCCCGCAGGATTCCCGCGGAGGCGCTGGGAAGCACAGAATGCCGCCGCCGTTCCGTGTCACTGCTGTCAGCGCAGCGGTTCTCCCGAACGGCTGGGGACACATTCGGGACTGTCTGGGTGGGGTTTGCACTCCCAGGCCTGGCTGTGCAGCTCCTCGGTGAATGCTGAACTTCACAGCCTGGAGATGCAGCGCCTGAGGCTCCTGCAGCTCCACCAGGGAGCTCCTGTTTGGAGCATCACCCTCTCCTCTTCCAGAGCCCTTAACTCCGTATCACAGGGAAACTTAGAGCAAGCTGATTTTTCAGCACTAATTCTCACATAAACTATAGAGAATCCTGAAGCAAGTTACGTTTTCCATGCACTAAACAGTTCCAGAAAAATCCCGGATTAAAATGTTCCCTCCCTCTGCCTTGGGGTTCTGGTGGGGCTGTGGTTCTTGTGCCCTGCTGGATCCTGCGCTGGGAATGCTGAATGAGTACTCACCGTAGGAACTGCAATAGGAATTGGACATCCAACAATCACCAGGAGTTGAGGAGATCCCTGGTTATACCAATGGATCCAGGTTAACTCTCCAGAGGTGGGAAAGTGCTGCTCACCAACAGGCCTCAGCAGTGGCTTCCCATTTTCCACTGTTTGCCATTTACAACAAAACCCAGAATTCCTTTTGCTGCTCTGTTCAGACACTTCACTGTCACAAATGTCCAAGGAGATCGCTGTAGAAACTGTCTGGAGAACCAGTAGTTTTCAATTACTCCTCCAGGCTTGCACACCACATAATTTACAGTAAATACAGATCAGTCATCACCTTTTGATTAATATTTGCTTTTTAATTTTAAATTATTAGTAGTCTGAGAGCTACTGTAATTCCTCTTTCCAATTTCATTACCTGTCCCATGGGACTACCACTGTTGTGAAGAAGTGTTTCTTTTCTAGCCAAAATCTCAGGTTATACTTATCACTGAACACAAGTATACAAACCTGTTTCCTGCAGAAATTTTAATTTACTGCTCAAGAAAGGCTACTATAGTTCATAAGGTTTACATTAAGAATGTGAAATAAAATGTGAATATATTGAAAGGATCATTACCTAAACACATTCAGTGATTAGGGAAAATACAGAATTCAGCAGGTTAGCCCAGACCCAAATCTACTGTTTGCATGTTTATAAAATAACCAAATGTAAATCAACCAAGTCCAGGTAGATTCAATCTCCCAGTTAAACCACAACAAGGAAATTACTGATTCAGTCAGATGTAGAAATAATAGAAATATTTAAAGCAGGTCAGGGACAAAGTAAGTAAAAGGGCATTTAGAAAATCATAAGCAAAATTCAGGCATCAATCTGGGAACTAATCTTTTTAGCAAACTCATCTGTGTTAATTTTGCAGACTGAATCAGCCTGTGACAAGCACTCTTTACAGGAGACTGGGAGCACAAATACAAGGAGAATTGGAGGACTGGGAGGACACAGTAATGGAAATATTGAGAGATTCACCAGTACAAAGTGTCAGATGCTGAGTCTGGACTGATAATGAGTGTCTGCAGGGAACTTGTATAAACTACAAGTGGCTGAAGAGAAATAGCCCCAGATTTATCACAGAACAGCTATGGATCAGAAATACAATACAGCCACTAAGGAGACAAATGTGACCCTTCAAATTTAATGGATCACATTCTTTTCACACAAGAGAGGGAACTATCAACACTGAAATAAATACCTTGTGCCTTGGCCATGAGCCACTAACTGGAATATCGTTCCTGGTCACACCTATTCAAGGAAAATTAATTCAAATAAATGCAAGCAGGATGAACAGGAACAGAACTTTGCTTTTGAGAGGAGGATAACATTTAATTTGGTCTAAGAAATGAATGGTTTAAGTCTCTCCAAGCTTCAATAGAAAAAATAAACTCAGCTAGAACAGTTCAAGTGATGAGACAAAGCATTATAAATACACTGGCACAGACACCACAGCAAAGCTGCTCTACCAACAGGTCTGAGACTGCTTCCAATAGAGTCAGGGCCAAATCCCAAATATCCTTAGCACAGGCCTTTGCTGCTAAGTCTGGGCAATTACATCTCCTAAAGCCCCCGAGGGAATTAACTCCTGACTCAGCCCCTCATCCCGGTTTTGGCTGAGCATCCCAGAAACATTCTCTGCCTTTCTCAGCCAACATCCAGGATCAGCTCCCTGCTCCCACAGCCTGTCAGCCCCGTTGCCCCTGGGTTTGCCCAAAACAACTTCCAACAAAAACATTGCACGTGCCCCTTTCAGGAATGCCTGCTTTTCCCTCAGGGATGAGCCAAAGGCTTTAGTTTTAAGTCCTGCTTTCACAGCTCCAAAGCCAGGCTGGTCACACACACAAAGGGCTGTGTTGTGCTGGGCACAACCCCTCTGGAAGCCAGGGATTTGTTCACCCTCACACACTGTCCCTGCTCAGGCTACTCCCTGGGAGGTGTGAGAAAACATCTGCTTTTGGAGAGCAATGCTGCAGGGAGAGATTCCTTCAGGAAGTCCTTAGCAGGGAGGATCTGTGAGCCCACCAACCAAATAATGGAATTGTTAAGGCTGGCGAAGACTTTGGAGACCACCAAGTGCAACCATCAACCAGCAGCATCACCGTGGTCACCACCAAACTACATCCTCCAGGGCCACATGCACAGGTTTTCAACACTCCAGGGATGGGGACTCCACCACTGTCCTGGCAGGAAGGTGGATCACCAGGAAAATCAGGTATGATCATTCTGCAGTTCTCATCTTTGGAAATCCTTCCTAAGCTTTCAAAGTCTTGTTCTTTGAAGCAGGCCCAAGGCCCTGGCCTAGCTGTATCAGGTGTGTCTCATTTAGACACACCCCCCCACTGCTGCCATGCCACTAAAACACCTCTATACAGGGAAAGATGCAGAAAATTTCAATTTTTTTTCCATAAACACATTGCACTATTCATGGTTTTCATCTTTGAATTTAATTAAAGAAAAATGTCTCAAAGTGATGAAGCATGTCTGACTTCCAGCTTCTTTCAACGGCACAAGCCAGTGCAGTAAATTATAGAAAGCAAGCTCAGTTAGAATTTTATTTTCATTTAAAATAAAAAATAGAGAGAAAACTCTCCAGATGTGAGGTCCTGTTAAAAAAGTGGCTGTTCACTTGTAAACAGAATAAAAGTGTTAAGAACACAGTTTCATACAGCTTAAACAAAACCACTTTTCAGAAGCAATACAAGTATGTTACAACACTGTAAGAACACCAAAAGCAGAAAACAAAAGAATGGCAGAAGAATCAGGTAACATTGCTTACTAAAGTGATAAATAATTGATGGTGAATGTTAATAGCTTGACATTTTTATTGCTCCAATGGTAGTGTCTTGACAAGAAAATGTAGTAAACTGTCAGTGGGACAATAATAAACATCAATTTATGGTTTTGCATATGGAGTTTTGTACCTATCAAGAAGAGCATAGGAACTTTTTTTTTTGTATTTATCAAAACCACATTCAGTTTTAATGAATTTTTTTTCACCTGTTTACAACTGAACCCACACTCCCTAGACTTGGGTGTGCATGTTTGAACACTTTGGTGTTCCTCTGGGAAAACACCTTTGCAGGAGCAGGTGGGGAATCACTAAGGAAAAGCTTTGATGCTCTGCCAGAGTTCTGCACTCCTTCAGTACTCTCCAGATACAAAACTTTCTAGACACAAACCCAAAGATTTCCCGGATAAAATCTAGAAACAAAATTAGTGTCAACATGTTGATGTGAAGAAATAGACACTGGTTTCGTAGACAGTAGCTGCTTTTTAAAATCTGCTGCAAACTCCCACTCCTGAGAGGGAGCAGTTAGTTCCCTTTTCTCCTCACATAATGGTGTTGGAACCAGCCAAGGCACTTTCTTTACCACTTCCACTCACTCTGCTGACATTTATCTGTTACATTGCTACAAATTCTGACAGATATCCTCCATGAACACTTCACCAACCCATGGTGATCATTTACTGTCAAAAATGAGACTTCCAGTCTTCAGAGACAGAATTACCTGTGATGTTTTTGTATTGAAGGACAGCCCAAGCAAAAAGAACCTGTGCATGGAGTTCACAGCAGTACTGCCAGCTGCCTTCACCTTTCAGTGAGCTATGAATCCTGTGTCTTTCACATGCAAATATAATACTGCTGCTGGTTTTGCATTTTAATGCAAATTTACCTACTTATTAAAACATGGAGCTTACTGTAAATGACAGGTTTGGCTCTGGTTCTTTATGTTATGGCCACATAATTAAATGTCAGTTAAAACACAAAGACAAGACCCATTCATGGTTTGAAGACTGCACAATTAATAATTAAGGACCCATTAAAATGTATAGGATTTATGTACTTAAAATGCAAACGTTACAAATTAATATTATGTGCTTAAGTGTTCAAGGCCAGTTTGGATGGAGCTCTGAGCAACCTGGGCTAGTGGAAGGAGGGGGTGGAATGACAGGAGCTTTGAGGTCCCTTCCACCCAACCCATTCTGTGGTTCCATGGGAAGTGCCTGTTCCTCCACTTGGAAGAGTATAGGGAGAAAACAGAATCACATTAAGAAGAGGTTTCTTGATGAGATTTCTTGAGTATTTTGCACAATAAAGTTCTGGCTGAACAGTAGGAAACTTTCATTGTTCTGTTAATTACTCCAGAAACTCATTTGTCAATGAAACCCAAAGAAAGAACCGGGTGTGCCATTTCAGTTTTGGTTTACTCTGCCTTTTTCTGCCATTATTTTCTCTGCTTCCAGTTAACACTCATCCCCCCCAAAAAATAAATAAATTGGAGACAACACTTTGCTTAGTTCTGCAATGGAAATCTGAGTTGCAAGGTGTAGCTAATGATAATTTCAAACAACACAGGAGATTTTTATTCATGTTACAAATGCAATTACACATTTAGTTGTCACCAATCTACCAGTCAAACAAAGTTTTTGCATGAAACGCACAGATTTCAAACTCTGAACCATCAGTCTGGGACAGGAAACAGCACAAACTTCCCCTTGAGTAACAACTTGCATAAAACTGGCCCTCTGTAAACACTGTGTACAAGGAATCTGACCTACTACATTAGGATGCAATGGTCTTACAAATACTGTATTTTAATAGCATATTGCAAACTGGAGAGATGCTAATACATTCAGAGGAAACCCCAAGTCACCCTGAAACTGAAAAGCAACTTGGGATAATGTTGCAGGGAGTCAAGATGCTACAAAGAAATGCCTGGACACTGATAATGAAATCCACCACAACTTGCAGATGCTCAGTTATCTGCTGGGCTTTGTTATTTCTAGTTAGGAAACAAGCAGGGAACTTGCAACAATTTCCATTTGCTTTCTTTCATCGAGTGCTCTTGCTTAGATCAGCCATTAGAGGAAGTTTTTCTGCAATGACTTCTCTTCCTGAGATCAGGCAAACAGGGAAGAATCCAAAATAATACTGAATTCCACAAGGCTTTCCTGGCTCTTCAGACGGTACCTGACTGCCAAAACATATTCAGGAGACCTTTCAACTGCTGCATTTTCTCCCTCAGCATGTTTTGAAACTCCACTTTGACTGAGATAAAACCTATTTCCACTGGAAGGGACTTCATGTCACTTAACTGTGAAAATGCTGAAGTACAACCACACCACTACAATAACAAAGGTGCTACTTCAGCTTGGATTTGGCTGTTCCTAATTTTTCTCTTCTGTAACGAAGATCTCCGATTCAAGGTAAATTTTTCCCGACTTCAAAAGAGAACTTAACATCCATATATATTCCTCACTTCAAAAGAGACCGTAGGGTATTTTGTTAATAGCAGCTGCCATCTACCCCACAAAGGCAGCTTTTGCAGAGGTGAAGATTTCAGCTTCGTATTTCAGGCGCTGCACACATCACCTGAAATACTTTTCAAAATAAAGACAGAAATGCTATGCATTTTTCATCCATTTACTAACAAAGTGCAACTGAGCCCTACACATCTGACAAACTCTTTATGGCTTTCCCATAAAACCAGTGTGGGTGGGGCTGTACAATCCCAGGGAAACGAGCACATGGAACAGATGCTGGGGACTGTTGGCAATAGAATAAGAGCTATAATACATTCTGTAAACCTTGGCATACCACATATTATGCAAAGAGTCAGTATTTACAAATCCATAGTGGGTAAACTAATGAACCCCCTAAATGTAAATGATGATTTTGCAAAGTGCAGGACAAAACCAGTGCTGTTGATTGCAAGTCCTATGCAAGCAGGTTCTACTAAAATCATTACTACTGGAGTTTACCTGGACATTCCTACTGAGGGTTTCTAGGATTGCAACACTTAGGATGAAATATAGGATGACATAGCTTTAGGATGCACATTGGAGGACAGCAAAGAGAAGAAATTAATAAGGCAGCATGCTCAGAACAAGTTTAAGCAGCACTGATGTTAAGATCCCTAGTGGCAACTCTATCAGTTATTGGTAATGTTAAAAATTCAGAGTGCAACATAGAAGCCTCGTTTAACATAAAAAAATGTGCAAATTGTTCTCTTCTTAACAAAAGAAAGTAACAGCAAGGAAGATTTCTACTGAAGAACATTTTTAAGTCACAGCAAAGTAGACCATCTTCTTTCCAAAATCATCTACAAGGCACTAAGGGTAGAAAACGACAGGTAACATGAAAGATCAATGTTGTTCCTCAGTCAGGTCGAAATATGGGATATTTTGGTAAGAACTCTATTAATATTACCTGTTGAAGAAGGGAAAAAAACAAGAATAGAAGACAGTAACCAAAAAGTTCAAAGCTTCAGTACAATTTCCATTAACATTAGCTAATTCACAAGACTAAATATATCTGAGATAGTCTGTGAGGAGGGAATGTTCCCCAGGCTAACAAAGCAGAGATCCCAGTCATTCTGAAATAGAGGGATTCTGGGTGCTTGGCTTTTTTTGGAGTGGATCTCTTTCTCTAAAAGTTACACAATATTCACAGCTACATGTTCAAGTGGATAGGGGAGTGGCAGGACCACAGAAATAGTTGAAATTCTGCTGTCCTACAAGGTCTGTCTTGTTTACAACTATGTGAAATTTAGAGCTGGCAAAAAAAAAAACACAACACCACCAAAACAAACCAAAAACAAAAACACAAAAGAAAAGTTCCAACCAAAAAACCACACTACTAAAAAGATGCTGTATTTCTGCAAAATTATTTGAATCAAAGGAGTGATTCCCACTCCATTGCAGAAAGTCCCAGTGGGTCTCCCTCATTCCAAATTACAGACCAAACTGCACATTTGTCTGGGAGATCTTTTTGCACAGGGTCACTAAGTGAAGGATTTTCTCTATTAAATCATAGTTCTCTTGAATAGCAATAAGTAACAAGCAATACTCACATATTCCATCATATTGCTAGTTTCACATTTCCTTTTACTCAGCTTCCAGTGCAAACCAAGCTAAAGAAATAATTAACAAAGGATTAGCACAGCCTTGTTTGGATGGGTAATGCAACAAGCATTAGCAATACTGAATTATTAGGATCTGTCATTTAGGATCAGTATAAAGTATGGAATTATGACAAGACTGTAAAATCCTTCATTGCCAATATTCTTAAAGCTGAAAAAAACAAGCACTCTTTTCTTACCTTATGATATAGTCTGTTATTCTCCCATTCTAGTAACTTCTGAATTGATCTTCTAGTCTAGAAAGGAAGTCAAAAGTGTATCAGAAATGGTTCAGCTGCTGGTCTCATCCAGAAGGATCTCACTACTGCATTTCTGGCTAAGGTTAATCTATACTAAGTCAAGTTTTATAAAAATAGAATGAACCAAAGAAGAAATAAATAGAAATCTTATCGCTTCAACCCCCCACTCCCCCTTTTTTCAAAGCAGGAAACACTCATGGGTTTTTTGTTAACTTAAAATAACTGGAAAGATTTCTAAGATCAAGTCCAACTTAGGCCTGTGGCTTTTCCAGGATTCAGGTTCCAGAGTTCATTTAGTTAGTAAGAGATCCTTTTGAATTTGGTGTTTTTACCTCCCACAGCCAACAAAACAGAGTCTCCTGGCCAAATCCTGTTCTGCTGAAAACACAGATTTCCATACATGCAATTTCCAGATTTTGCTAATGGAATTGTGATCTAGATCTTGAAAAAACCCTCACCACCAAAATCCAGTTCACAACAAATTATTTTCAACTCTTGGCTACCCGTGTCCTTCTCCTCCCCTGCTCTTTCCACGACTATGGAGAGGAGATGATTTCTCAAGTTTCAGTAATTTTGAAGGTCACAAAAAGACAATGGTGATGATGCTGCATGGTATACATTTAACTTTAATCACTGCAAGGTTGTTATCACCTTCACACCCCCATGGAAGTGCCATCATTTTACCTACCTGGTGCATACTTTCTGTACCCTTGAGAATTTCATATAATTAATACTACACCACCACATGACCATTTATTTAGATTTTCACTGGTACAGGGATATTAAAAATGGCTTTAAAACTGCAAATTCTCCTTTTGTATCTCTCTGGCATAAACCTCTGCAATAATTACATTTATAAAAGCAGTTAAAATTAACTAAAACTAGTCCTGTAACTTTAGTGATGCAGCTTCAGTGATGAGCACTTCAACAAGTTAACACATTAATGCACTTCCTCAATATTTACTACTGTGATAAATCAATCTTAAACATAAACCACAGAGGTAACTGAGATCATGTTTACTTGCTATTACTAAAGTGCTTTTCAAAATTATTACTTTGGACCTGATAACAGGAGTGGTCAACTCTGTTGGGGGGGGAAGTCTTTAGAAAATAAATTTGTACTTGTTCTTAACAGAAACAGCACAGTAAAATATGACAAATAAACCACAGCTCTGAAATGTTATGGTGTCTATTGCATACAAAAAAGTTATTTTTAAAATTTAAAAATATTTATTTGGAGTGTGGAGGGAGGGGGGATGGGGGGTGTGAAGAGGAGAAGTGATTTTTCAGTTGAATTCTGCCATTCTTTGAAGGTCATGAAGGTTCAGTTCTGCACTCAATTCTTAGACCTTGAGAAACCCTGGAAATTTAGAGTATCACATATTCCATCCTGTTTGAACTGAGATGGGATGAGCTATTCTTAAAACTACTGAGTCAGCTGGTAATTTGGTGTAATTTCAAATTTTTTCTATTTTCTAAGATGGAAACCAGAATAACCTTTTGAATGTGAGGCCAAACCAGAGTTTTGAAATGGGGAAGGTATTATGAAAAGTTATTTCATCCTACCAAAAATTTAAAAATCCATAGAATAAGGTGAAACATGGACTCACTCTTTTGTTAAGACAGACCACAGGCCACAGGCTGCAGCCCAGAGTGCAGCAGCAGCACAGGCAGCCACAGAGCAGCCACTTCACATTGACAGGGAGGTTCTTCCTCAGGCAGGCGTTCACTCGGCTGATGCTGGTCTTGAATTCCTCAGGGGCCACCTGCAACAGAAGGGCTCAACTTCAGGGAGAGCCAGCACAGGTGTATTTTCTCAGAAATTGCCTCTACAGGTTAAAATGAAACAGGAAATGACACAGTCTTCTAAAGCACTGGTCACCCAGTGAGCATGAAAAGTCATTCTTCTGCAACAAATTCATTTCTGGTGTGTGCACTGCACAAACCTGAGTTCAAAAGCCAAACATCTTTTATATGAGCAGCCTCATCCATATTTATTGCATTAGTAATTAATAAATAGGCCTGAAAACACAATGGGCCCAGACAAAATCAGGATTGGGCAATACATACACTGGCTGCACTGAGCAAAAACACGGAAGAATGACAGATGTCTGCTTTCCAAGGGAATGTGGGAGCATTGTAGCAGAAACAGGTATCACAGAAAGGGAGAATACTGTCCAAATTAGTGTCACACCAATCTAAGTCTGCACTGTGCCTGGGTGAAGGCTCTGTCCACAAATAACTTTCTGAAGTGGCCCATAATGAAGCCACAACTTCCCTTGTGGCTGCTTCCTAAAATAGGGAAGCCTAGAAAGAAATACACTGGATTGTATTTAAGGCAGAGCAACACACCTTGTATAGGGTTAGGAATAAAGCCTGCTTATTGAAAACTAGCTTTCTGACATTAAGGGATAAGTATTTTATACCTGTATTGTCACTGCAGAGTCACAGTGGAACCCCCATTTTGTATCAGAAAGAAGCTCTTTTCTCCAATAACTGCATTTCTCACCTACTCACATACCCCAAATCCCTCACCTCCCCCCAGAATCCAAGTCACTTCCATCTGACAAGTCAAATGTGGATTTGAGGCAGTGACTCCAAGATGACACCCTCGACTCTAACACAATCCAGCACTCAGTTACACAAAGCAGAAAAAATCATGACCAACAAGAGACTTAACCAGGCAGGCACAACTCAGAACAATTTAAAAGCCCATCTTTCCTACCTACTTGCCATGTTGATGCAAATCCCCTAGTGTGAGTCTGTACACAAAGCTGTGCAAGTGCTCCATAACCCCCAGCCAAGCAAGCCCAACTCTGCTCATCTGACTCTGCAAACAAGGGCAGCAACACCAACAAAAGTTCATTTAATGACAAAGACCCTTTTCAGCAGGGGCAAAGCCACGGGGCAGGAAATGGAAAGGACCTGACGCTGCTGCCTCTGCCTATTGAGCTGAATTCTTTAAAGCATTGCAGGGAAGGGAGTAAATAAATACAACATCTGTTTCCTGGCCATTCAGGTCACCAGGCACTAGAGAGTCAGGGGGCAGCTGGGCTTGCACACCAGTCAGGCCTACAGTTATTAACATAAGAACATAATTTGGGATTATTTTATAGCAAGAATTAATAAATAAATAGAAAGTAATTATTTTGCCCCCTCCCACATTAAATAGACTGCTTTGTTTTACATCTACAAATGGAGCAACTAAAAAAAAAAAGTCTGCTTTACAAGAGACACCTTAGTTTAGGGGAAAAAAAAAAGAAAATGGTCAAAGAAATCCCCTGAGATTCCTTTGTCTGGGACATCTGCAATGAAAAAAATCCCATTGTAATGTGGCAAACTATCCTGTACTTGCATGTCTCTGGAACAAGGTTTTATGGATTTCTTTGCCAGTGCCAGATCTTGTATTGGGATATAACAAATACCAGATGTGCAAGAGCAAAACCATTTAATCTTCAACGTGGGAGAGTGTTTTGTAGGAAAGAACATCTGGGCTGGCGGTTTGCAGTAACCTCAGACAGCTGCTGCAGTCACTCCCTCAAAGTAAACTGAGATTCCTACATTAATTGGCACTCTCAACTCCTAAGGAAGTTTCCATGGGCCTCATATTTAGACAACTACAAATGGCACTTCCTTTGATAAATCTTTTAGAATTTTATATTCTGCTTATGTGAACTATAAAAAGTAGGATTTTTTTCTAGAACCCATTTATACTTTTGTAATGTGACTCCCTAAGAAAAGAGAATGTTTCCTTTTCCTTCAGACACAAAGTTTACTGGACCTTGACAACAACAGAGCCCAGCCTCCAAATCCAGCTGAACAAACTTGCCAAAGACAATGGACAATGGAATAGCACAGCCCAAAATTTAGTTTGACAAGAATAACTCTTATCAGTGGTAACATCCAACATGAAGAGAACTCAACCAGATTCTCAGATCACAGCTGGCAAAAAATTTGGGAGCTAAAAAGAAAGCACAGAGAGATTTCCTCTGCCTGTGATAATTTTTAGGGAGTCACTGTTCACCTCAGGTCAACATGTTCCTACATTTTAAGATGAAAGTTGAAGTACTCTCATTCCTGCAGAGCAAATGGCTAAACCAGAAACCAGCTTTGGATGCCACTAAGGAACAGAAAATTCCTATTTCAGGAGTTTTGGTCTGATGTTTACCTTAATTCAATATTATGAAAGCACCACTACCTGCTAACTCAGCAAATATTTTCATGTAAAGGTTAATCTCTTGGCTGCAACATAAGATGAAATTACTTAAGATGCTTTTGACTAACCCAAACTAATGGATTATTTTTGCCTTTAGGAAATGGAATCACAACAAATATTTCTGTCACTAATGACACATCTTCATCTGAAACTAAAGGAACTGGAGATCAAGATAAGCCTCATGTGATAAACAGAAGAAATCACAATTTTGTTGCTCAGTTTACAGCTCAGTGACAGTTAAGCATAGTTATACAGTGATTAAGAACAAAATACCTGTAAATAATTGTTCTAATCTAATAATGAAATGGAATCCAAATGGAAGTCACCACAGAACTGTTGATTTTCTGACACAATTTTAACTCTTGCCTTCTTGTAGATACAGCTTTTGAAAGGTGTATGTGAAGCGGCTGATGTATTTGAAACAAACAGAATTAACAGCTTCTCCTGCACAAAGACAGATTCCTAAGAAAGCTTAGTTTTGAGTAATTCTGGAAATCTCTTGGAGAGTTTGTGTCTGGCTCTTGAAAAGAATGAGATAAGCACTTTGCTCCTGGCCGTGCTGTACACCTTGGGGAAGGGACATTAGCTCCTCTTAGGAGAGAAAAAACAAAAAACATAAAAGGAAAGGAGGGGGTGTCATAATATTTTACAACAGGATGCAGAGGATCTCCAAACACAGGAAGGGAGCCAGTAAGGCCCAGCAGGCCTGATGTTTCTCCTTCAATCATCATGATCAGCAGCCCTATCAATCACACGGCACAACGGCACCACAATGGCCAGCCCTCGCTTTATGGCTCACACTGCCCTGCACTGCACACTCCTCTCTGGGCACCACCCCTTTTGTTTCAAGACCAGAGCAGGAAATTCCACTTTTCCCCTTCAGGATCACTGCCTCCATCATTTTCTGTCACCTGGAGCAGTGTGTGCTATAGTGCTCTGTATCACAGAGAATATTTTGTTATAAGCTTGCTTAAGAGAATTAATAATCCTGTAAACCTGTAGCACACAATTTAAATTTGACCACCATTCCAATTTAGGCCAAGGTCCAATTACATTATTAAAAGTTAAATATTGCCTCTGTATTAATTCTTATAATGTTCCACTGAAAAGAAGCCTGGCTTGGGATTTACAAACCAGGTGAGTTTATGTCTCATCCTGCAAGACAAATATTAATCTAGCTGAATTAGCTACGCCAAACATCTGAGGTACCTGAGATTTTCCTTTCCTTTATTATTTTATTGTCTATGCTTTATCCTCGAATGTACACATTCACCTCTCCCAAGGAAAGCAACAAATTAAGTCTCAATTAAACACTGAAGATGTAATTACAAGCATGTAGCTCTAGGCTAACCTACAACAGCTATGCAGTCCTTGTAAAAACTGGGAGACTGGGAAAATGGGTGAGGGAGGAGGGGGATTACAGATTTCAGAAAAAGAAAATCAGGTTTGCTGCCATCATTATGTGGATGGGCAAACTGAGGGCAGGAAGCTTAAGGAAATTACTAACACAAGAATGTAGCATAAATCCCAAAAGTTTATGCTTCCGGGAGAAAGGTGTAGCTGCAGAGTTTTCTCTAATTAGGATTTTCATCCTGCTTTAAAAACCTACAACTTTTACATCTGTATTTATTCAAAAGAAAACCAGTACCACTGAGAACTCTATCAAGCCTAGCTAATGGCTTCATCTCTTACACTCCATTAGCAGATGGGATTTATTATTAATATCAATTCACAGGGGACAGCAAAGCCATTAAACTTAACATTACACAGGCAATATGAATAAACTATGACATTGTCTTAGAGTAGCTGAGGACTAATGCAAGTTCAGAGTAAACATTTTAATCCCAATTTGTAAATATAAACAGTCAATGTTATTCATAAATTTTGATTTCATAAAAAGCAAAAAAAAATACATTTTAACAACAGAGGATCTTAAAGTGGGGTCTCAGTTGACTATGATACTGATTATTGTGAATTATTTAACAGAGTATTTGAAGAAAAACTTACTGGAAAAAATGACTGAATTTTCATTTTCAATAGGGATTAAGATGATTGACTGCCTCAGCCAGAGGAAGAAGCAGATTCTTTATTTCTTGCAATTGACTGAAGTGTTAAAAACCGAAAGACCCACAACTGTGGTTTTAATGTCTTCTGTGGCAGTGCTGGCAGGCAGAAAGAAAAATGTGTTTACTATCTTGTTTGATTGGTGTTCTCCCCTGACAAAAGGGAATTCATTTCCTTACTCAGAAAGCCCCTCAAATCCGCAAGATAACAGAATATCAAGATTCTCAACAGAGGAGCATCCCTATATACAGCAAATCCCTGCCCATGCCACTCCTGTAGCACTGATTGCACCCATAGAACAAGAAGGGTAAATGCCAATAGAAGAATTTCCTCTTTTCTTTCTCTGCTAAATTAAGTCCAAGCACTCAAGTGAACTTTAAATTAAGCTTTTGTTCATTGCCTATTTAACAAGAGGAGGACAATCAAGTGGAAAATGTGACAGCCATTGATGCTGGTATTAAAAAGTGTAGACCTGGTTGTAGATTGGTTTCTTTAAAAAACCCAAATATATTTTAGAGAGACAGAAAGAAATGAAATTATATAATTAAATTTAGTTGTAGTGTTTCTTGCCCTGGATTGTCTACAGGCTTATTTATAACAAACTACAACTTGAGTAGAAGAACATAAAATCGTTTTTTCCAAAATGTATTGTGGCTTTTCAGAGATCAGAGAGAGCTTCCCAGAAAAGAATAAGCCTCAGACAAGGTAGTGAAATGCAAAGTGCTGTCAGCAGCCCTCACACTAGAATCAGGAGGATTTCTCTTTCTGAGCTCAATGAGATCCTAAAATTCCCAGGCTGATTTTCAGCACCCAAGAACTCCAAGCAGAACCTGCTTTTCAGCGGTACTGCTGTCAGAACAGCTGGACGAGCTCAACACAAGGATTTTATTCATTGTACTCTGGTGTGAAAATGCAGGAGGAGGAAGCCCAGATGGATCTGGCAGAAGCAGGAGCAACCATCCAGCTGTGTTTAGTGCATTGTTGGTATGACTCAACCTCTGCAAGGGGCTGCAGAGGGAGCAGAGCTCTATGGGATGACATGAGACGAAGTAGAAAGAGCCAAATAAACTTTTCTCTTCCCTAATTGTGGAAAAGATACACAAGGGGGATACAAATCAAAGCAAAAACAAAGCACTAGAGAGTGAAACAGCAGGCAAAAAATTGAAGAGGAAAAGAATAAAGCAATTAAAAGATTAAAAAATACAATTACAAAAATTATTTAAAACTAAGAATTTAGTGAAGATTGAATTAATAGCTACAAAATACAGTTTCTTACACTTGCATTAAGTAAGATGACAGGACTCCAGAGAAAGCAAGAGACTTGTCACCACTAATTTTCAGAACTAAATAGTATTTGTGAAAATGTACTAAAAACCTATTTAATTTGTAGATTTAACACTATGTTTTGTTCTGTGAAGCTTCAGATAAAACCGATTCACTTCCAGAGATTCATCTAAACAAACTCAAGGCTTGTCAGGCATCCTCAAAAGAGAGGTCTAGTATTTGTACTGATTTAATTCACCCAGGAGGGAGCACAAACTCCAGGTATTTAAAAAGCAAGGTTAAGTGAGTGCTGCTTTCATATCTGCATGGAAACAGTCGGATCCATGGTGAGCTTTGCTGTGTTCGGAATGTCAATAATGATAACAATCACTGCAAATCCTTCCTTCTTGTTTCCAGCTACACTGAGGGGCTGGGCAGAGAGCAGCTGGGTCACACAGGCCACAGGTAACAGTTTTTAGTGGGTTTATGCTCAGGTATCCAACACAGAAACCACAGGATTCACTGGCTCTTCCCATTGAAAAGAACAGTTTAATCTCACACTTACCTTCCCTGTCAGAACAGAAGGAAATTCTGTATCAAACTTGTTGCTCAAGCCAAACCTTGAAAACAAAAGAGACAAACAAAATATATTCCACCTAACTTACTTTGTTTCCCTGAATAAAAAAATGTAATAAGAGTTTTTACTTTAAAAAGAAACCACTATTAATTTCTTTTGCCCTTACATTTGCATTATTTCACGAGCGTTTGATCTAAGTTAATACAAGGTCTCGTGTACCATTCATTCATTTCCAGACAGAAACACAGCTTGGTGCCTTACTTCAGTACCTCCAGAAGTGCAAAAATTCTTTTCCAATTGTATGGCAGCAAGTTTCAATCTTTGATTTCTGTAAGAAAAAACCCTCTAGCTATGAGATCCCAGGTTCAACAACCCTTTTATTTTCTTACACATGCAATTGTTCTACATGCAACAGACGAAGTTTGTTTTAAGGAACCCATTCATCATCATCTTAGAAATTTATAACCCTGTGGTTTTAAAAGCTTCCTTTGGGCTGAGTTAAGGTACCTCGTAAGAGCCTACACAAAGGACAGTTTTACAACAACTACGAACTTCAAGAA
This sequence comes from Irena cyanogastra, assembly GCA_013397155.1. Taxonomy (NCBI): domain Eukaryota; kingdom Metazoa; phylum Chordata; class Aves; order Passeriformes; family Irenidae; genus Irena; species Irena cyanogastra. Next base: position 530,240 of record VWZV01009139.1, on the reverse strand, counting down.
AATTAAGTTTTGGGTACCACTGTAATACTCTTCACTGACGTGTTTTGGGGTTTGAGCAAAAGGTTTTCATTATAACCTGTGAAAGCTCCATGGAGTTGGATTTGGCTTGTAAATCTGTTACCACTTATTCCAAAACTCCCGAACCTTTAAAATTCAGTAATTTAACAAAATACAGCAGCAGCTGGCCCTCAGCTACAATCTGTATGGAAGTTACATATATCATACATCAAGTCAGCTCTACTAAACTACCTCCTGAGTATATGTGTTCAAAAATATCAAAATACCTGAAAGAATCACTGCCAAAAAGAAGAGCACAAATACATTTGGTATATTAGGAGTTATTCAAGAAACAAACCCTGCTTTGAGTCAAACTGACACCTGCCCTACTCCAGACTGGTCCCTTGTACCAATACCAGTATTGCTGAAATATCACAGAATTGTTGAATGGTTTGGGTTGGAAGGGACCTTAAAGGTTCCAACACCTTCCCCTGGACATCAGTGCCCATCCTTAGATCACACATACTCACTCCTGTGCACTGTGAAATACCCCAGCTACCCAAAACTGACAGTGGAAATTGTTCAAAAGTAACAAAAAGTGAAATCAACCTTAAAGAAGAGAGAGACAGAAGAGAAGAACTTGTGCTGGCTCTAGAAATCCAGTAACTGAAATGTTTGGCAACAACGTTAGTGAAGTTCAATCCAGTCCTCCGATGAATAATTTAAGTTAGAGCCTCTTGTAAAGAGCAGTAGTTGTGTAAAACATTACAAAAAAACCCAAACAGTAAAACCAGTAAGATTTTAGGCACGCACAAAGGTTACTAACATAGCAGATTTCCATTCTCTTCATAATCTGGCAAGTCAGCCTCCACATTTTGTACCTTTTCTTTTTAAGCTGAAATCTTCCAGGTTTTGTAATGTTATATATTTAGTTTTAAGGAAGCTTGGAGAGCAATGAAGTAGTCTTTTCAGTCTTAGAGAAAAAAGACTAAAATTATTAAGCACATTCACAAGCTTGCTTTGAGGAACACAGACTTTTCTGTGCATCAGCAATACAACAACCTGGAATGATCACAAAGTAGGAGCAATCGGACAACACAATAAAAGAACTACTGGAAAATTCAAGAATTATTTACTCTACCGATGTAACAGATCAATTCCACCAAATCATGCCAAAGGTCCATCTTGTCCACAACACTGATTCTTACAGTGGCCAGGAGCAGCAGCTTAGGAAACAGCAAAAGAAATGAAAAAAAGAGCAAACATGTACCAGCTGCTCCTCAGAACCCTCCTCTGACCTTCAACAATTCAGAGTACAAACACTTCCTAAGCCACAGGTAGTGTCTTTTATCTCACTGATCAAATATACTCATGAAAATTCCCATTGCACTCCAATTTCCATAAAGAACAAGATAAATTCGTGCTCTCTGATTAATAAATCTGATTAGGAATGCAAGATCACAATATGTTTTGGGTTAAATTTCAAAGCTGATGTCATGAGACATATTAAAACCCCCAAATTTTTATTAGTTGCCAAAACATTCCCTTCAGTTGCAGCACGTCTAGGAAACCTGAGTTACAGAAAGGCATCTCTCACACTGACTGACACCTGTGAGTGGCTAAAGAATATAACTTTATGTTTTAAGTATACTTTAAATACTATATTTAGTCAGAATCACTGATGGCCTTTAGCACAGTTTTACTAAAATATCTCTATAAGTTTTACAGACTGTTCTGTGATTATTTACCACAGGGTTTAGAAGCATTAAACTCCTGTTATAAGGAGCAGAGGGGTGACTCAACAACCAAATAAAATAAAATGATTGAAGCAGGATGTTATAGAGTTGTACAGCTTTACTGGCAACTTTGTGAAAGTACTGAAGTGTTATTAGAATCTTTCACGTAAAAAAGGTAAAACCTAATGGATTGATCAAGAGGTAATTAAAATTAGACTTCCGACAACAGACTAGTGATCTAGCATGAGCAGACCTATGAAATCTTCGAAAATTCAATATATTTAAAAATTACAATAGCATCAATTCCAGTAGCTGTCCTTTAAGTCATTTAAAACAGCAGGTGGTGGTGATTTATTTCTGGGCCAGTTCTGTGACTCCTCAGTGCAAGCTGCCCAAAGTGTAACATTTAGAAATTCAGATCAGTCACCCACGTCCTTCAGCTGCACTTTTCTCACTGCATGACAAGTACGTCTAAAAGCCAGGCACTGTTTCCTAGAGGCTGCAATAGAACCAGGATGACCTCATTTGCCAGTTCCGGCCCTCCTTCCCTGTTTTCATGGATGGCATCAGGCAAATCCCATCACCTCATTTTCCCTCATCTGTAGAGTGACAAGAACACAACTTGTCCTAGGGAGCTATAGTAAGAGAAATGCAGAAATCCCTCAGTTAAAGGCTGAAACGAACATCTTGAACCACCAGTTCCAAACCTCACCTGCAACAGGTACCATAAGATAAGATTTATCAGTTTACAAAGCAGGAGCTCAGGTTTTCTGTCCCCAGAACTGAAACAGGAAGAGTTTGGGAACACTTTCTTACATCTAGAAGAGAAATATTTATAGGTGCTTTGCCTTTTTATTTTTTTTTTACTTAAACCTCACCTCATTCTCAGTTCTCCCACTCCTGTATTTATAGATAGTAATCAGCCTTACTAGACTGCACAAGTTAAACCTGTTTAGTGAAGCTCTCCAACCCCCTTCGAGCACAGCTCCTTTCCCCACACCTAATCCAGGTTATGTTTAACCTCTCTGCAAGAGTGGAGCTCAGATCCCACACTGCTCCTTATGAGGTGTCAGCCGAGCTTTGGCCAATATTAGAGAGTAAAGGACATTCCTCAAGAGTCCTGAGCTGAAATCTCCTTGAACATCTAAAATTCCCCAGTTCAGAACATTTTCCTGTGAAGCCAACAGAACTATCCAAGAATCCTTACCCATGGATGATGTTTTGGAAAATGAAGTTTTTGGTAATGAGTGGAAGGCTGAGGTCATTTGCTATTTTCAATATGTGGAAGGTGGAACAATACCAGATAATAATCAAATATTATCTCAACTGACTCTTCCCTCCCTTCCCCAGCTGATGAAAATAAACTTTTCATCAGCACCTGGACTGGGGGTCCCTGGGGCACTCCTACAGAAAACAGGATAGAATACAAAAAGTTAACTTCAGACAAGACTAGGAGGTTTGCAGACTTCAGCAGGAAGCTGGATACTAATGGTAAAAATATGTTTAATTGCTGTTTCATTACCTCATTACCATCCATCCAAATGGACTTAATGATATGGAAAAATCATAGCAAGAAAAACTATAACCAGCTACAGTTTGCTTACTGCTCTGTTTTTGGAAGTTTTTGCCTTTGCTTTGCTAGGCATGACTCAGTCTTCACTACAAATGTCTATGTGGAGATACTTGGATACACCAAGCAGTCACACTGGCTATGGGAGAAACAGCAGACCAGGTGTTTATAACTCATCAAAATAGAATTGCAGAAGAAAAGGCATTTACTAGGACCTAGTAATTTATCTGTGCTAAAATTCAAAAGCTTTCAAAAACAGTAAATATGACAGAATTTTTTCAAAGAATCCTGGACAAGATGAACATAGATTTTGCCAACCATTTTTACACACATCCTCTCTGACTAAAATAAAACAAATACACTTTACATGGTCACTCTTACCAGGCACAGGAGTAGAAGGGCTAGCAAAAGTAAAGTGGGAAAAAGCAAGATCTTGCTAAATACTCTCAGATGACTCTTGGAATTTGTATTTAGTACTGTTGGATACTGCAGAATAGTTACTGTTAGAGCGAGCAGCTCACTGACAAGGTCACAAGAATGAAAAGTCTCTTGTAAGAAACTAACAGTATCTGAATCTACCAACTTGGGAGTTTCATAAGAGAACTGGACATGAAAAGCTGAAGCAGATGATCCTGGAATTTGAGAGTTATCCCTTCTCTATAGACTAAAAGTATTCAAGAAAGCCAGTGTCAGTTGAGGAACAAGAGACATCTGAAACAAAAATCCAAGAAAAACAGTGGCTTTATAAAGATAACTGGTTTTCTTTTTTTTAATAATGTCTGAGTCGTCAGGACAGACATTTTCATTAGCAGGACTCCAGACAGGTTCAGCAAACAAGCCCAGATTTTCCTGGATGACATCTCTCCCTTCAGTAACTGGAGCAGGCTGCTTCTGCAGCCAACTGATTTCAAAAGCAGCAGCATCTGTGTGATCAAAAAGTGACAGAGTTCCAACATACAAACTCTTTGGGAAGCAAACCAGTTCCCATTTAACAGGAGGTTAGGATTACGTTCTCCAGTGTCCAGGGTTTACTTGCACTTTATTGGTAACATCCAATAACTGGGTTTTATTCAGTATAAGGAGATTTAAAAATTCTGCATGAGCTGATAAAAGCTGCCTCCTACCATGCAGGTAGGTCCTGTTACAAGGAGGAAAGCTGAGAGGGGTTGGAGAAAGGGAAAATAAGTTGGATGGGGATTCAGCTCAGGTGGTTGCAAGGGCATGTAGCTAGCTAAGGATTTCCACTTCACTGACAAGAGTGCTTTTTCTGATATTGACATCACTAGTTCTTGGAGATGCTCCTGCCCATCCCAAAAAGATGCTGGAGCCAAGAAGGAACTGTAACTAACATCACTAACAGACAAAAAGCATCACAGAAAGCAAAGCAGATGAGTATGTAATGTTTTTCTCCAGTTCAGCACTTCAAATCAGGTAACTCCTAAGATGGGTACTTGGTATTCTGAGCATCTTGCTTGTGTTCCACCTCTCCTTTAGTCAGGCCAGCAGCTATTTGGGGTGAGGACACAAAGAAATTCCATCTGCACGAGCAAATGCACTGCGGTGCAGCAGAGCAACTCCCCACTGGCACCAGCTCAATGCAACCCTGATCCAGGCTTCCGTGAGGACACAGTATCTCAGATCCAACACCACTTCCCATGGGATGGGAGAGCCTTCCCCACCCAGTGCTTTTGCTGCAGCGAGTTAGATCGCATTGCACTTATTTACAGAGAGAAATGTGAATTTTATGCAATCCAAAGATAGAGCCAAAGCAACACAAGCTTGGTGGGTCTCTGCAATACATAAATTTCAGTACCTCCCTCCCTGCCATGAAAACTAACGTGACAACCAACAACTTGTTAAGGATGCACTTGCTTCTATTAATTCTTCAGCTTGCTGGAGCGGGAATGCTAAGAAAATCCCTATGAGTAAACATTACATATAAGGAAACACAGCTTGCTCGTCTTCTGTTCAACTGTTTAAATGAGCAGCAAACATTCTGGCTCACACTGTGTTCCAGTGATAAAAACACTCAACCTAAACCAAACTCTCAACTAAGTTCGGAGCAGATAAAGTACAGCACAGGCAGGAGCCTCCTCTGCAGTGCAGTGTGGGGGCTCCCTGGCTCAGCTGTGGCACGCAAGGGTCACAGCGAGATGGTCTGAACAGCCTGTTCGTCCTGGCATCGCGCGGACTTCGCTTTTTATCTAACAAATTGTTTGCATAAAGAGGAGCAACCTGGGAGGGCTGCCAGGGCTGCGCTGCAGCCTCTGCACCCAACAGCCAACTCCGGCTGCTCATTCGCGGCTGGGGGTTTCCTCGAGCTACCGGAAAATACCCACGTTCACAGCACAGTTCCCCTCACAGAGCAGGGGAGAGGGGCGCAGGGCTGCGGCTCTCGGCCCCCGGGGCGGGAGGCTGGGGCCGACAGGGCCGGGGCACGGTGCTCCCGCTGTCCNCGGCGCGGCGCGGCGCGGCGCGGCCGGGTCCGGCGGGGCTGTGGGAGCACGGCAGCGTACTGGGCCGCACGGTGCGGCGGAGGGGGCCGGGCTGCCCGCGTCACCCCCTCCGCGGTGCCCCTCGCGGAGGGGGGGG
>VWZV01009139.1:300127-523742 GCA_013397155.1 Irena cyanogastra | reverse complement strand
AAAAAAAAAAAAAAAAAATCACCCCTGAACTTTCGGCGTACAAAGGACCTGAATATCTCTACTCTTGTTACCGCAGTTTTAACTCCTCCGCGCGCCTCCCTCAGGTGCGCGAGGGTCACGAGCCGGCGCGAGCGGCTCCTGTGGGAAGGTGGGTCCAGGTGCTGATCCTCCTTTTTTTTAGCTCTTTTCCAGGTGCGCTTTGGTGACTGATTTAATAAAAATAGCCAAGTAGCGCTTCCCGCCCTTTCCCTCCTGTTTTTGCCCACTGTGTCGCTCGCCTGGGCACCTGAGGTGAAGAAAAGGGAGGACGGGGGTTGTGGAGTTTTGCTGGAGTTTTGGGGGTTGTTGGTGGGTTTGGAAAGTGAGTTATGGGCAGCGTAATGGGGTGGTAAGAGGGAAGAAAATCCACACAGGAACAGCAAAACGGAAAAAAAATTGGAATTCAGGGGAATGCCCCCATCAGCACACAGGTGTTAGCTATTATTGAGGTAATAAGCACTTAATTACTGACCTACTGTAAATGGAAAATAATCGAAAAACTATCGGTGTTTGTAATTGCAATAGAAGAATGAAAAATGAAATTATGAGGGGGGTGTTGGTCCTTCTTAGTGTTAGCGTAGCTCCTAAAGTGTTGGCTCTGGTGTGTGTATGGATCAGAATTCCTGACCTGCAGGTACTCTTAAGGAATGAGCTCACCTCCTCCTGCATGAGGTAAAAACTGGTCTCCATTCCTGTCTATTGTTTCCAGGAAAATACTTCCCTTGTAAATCATCTTTATTGTTTTTCAGGAGTTTCTAGACTGCAGCAAAATGCAGATGACTTGACAGTGAAAATTTTTGTTGCCTCCGAAAGTAACATTTTATGAGCTACAGTTTTATCAGTGCCGCCTGCTCTTCAGCACATTATCCATCTTATGTGGAGCTGTAGGTAAATCACACTCTAAGTTAGAGAAAAAAAATAAGAGGTAAATTGTTATAAAATGAAATTTTGTTCTCCTATGTTTGTCAAAATGCTTTCTTCTTATTTAGTGTTGAACGTTGCAGTAAATTGTGGAGAAGGTAAGTAATTGACCAAATACTGAAAATACACCCTGTTTAGAAACATGATAAAAAAAAGAGAAAATTACTCTATACTTAAGGATCTGATGCTTTTTCTGCTGATCTTCATCTTTATGTGGATTGATAACCAATGGAAAGAAAGTGTTGAAACAACTGAAATAAAGTGATATATAGGGTATTTTTAAGGTACTGGTCTTTATTTTACTCTCAGTTAAATTCTGGATGTTTGCTTTAACCGGTGTGAAAACCAAAAAGGTGAGTGTTGTAACTCAGAGCACTGGAAGAAATGATAATTCTGATGCTGTGCATTTACATTATGGGCTTTAATATTCAGTTGAGATTGTCTTGGTTGATGGCTGCTTTGGTGAACTGTCTATGGGAAAGGTCATACAACCACAGAATGGTCTGGATTGAAAGGGGACTGAAAGCCATGGGCAGGGACACCTTCCACTGTCCCAGGGTGCTCCAAGCCCTGTCCAGCCTGGCCTTGGACACTTCAGGGCTCACATGTGTTCAATGCTTTTCCAATAAAAATGTCTTGAAAATTTCACAAGGATGAAAGAGCAAGGGACAAGCAGAATGTGTGCTGAAAAGTGAAATAAATCCCATGAGCTTGTCTGCACGGATGTACAGCTGTCACGTTCAATATGACAGTGGTGACACTCAGGTGTTAGGCCAAGGTGTGGCAAACAGGAACACCTTTGGTATGGTCTTGTGTTTAATTGAAAAACCTCCATTTAGTGCAGCCTGGCTTTTGATTTAATAAACAAGCCAATGTTACAGGCATTTAAATGGATGTTGTGCCAGAAGGACACGTGATGTGGCATTAAGGCATGAGCTCCAAAGCAGGTGGTACAGTAATTTGCTGAATTGAGTGTAAAATGGAGCATAATTACTGTGTGACTTCTTTATAACGAGAGTCCAAGCAAACCAAGAAAAGAAGTGTTTTTGATTGGAAAAGCTGCTTTGCTGTAGCAGCTTCATATTTAACAACTTGTGCTTTTAAATAATAGGTTGAAGTCAAAGTTCAGTTGAAGTTTCAGTAGATTTGTGTGTATGTGTTTTCTCCCATAGGAACAATGACCATCTGGGAAAAAATAGACTATTTTAGGAAAAAATACCTTTTGTGTCTCATGTCTGTGTTTAAAGAATATCTGTTTAGTATTGGGTTTGAGAAGTAAATACTACAGGGAATTTTTTCAGCATGATTTGTCGAACTTTATGGCTTCAAAGAAAGAAATAAAGTTTCATTTTCATTACTTCTTTAGGATGCTGTTTATTTGATGAAACTATTATGTCATAAAAACTGAAAGATTTGTGGAAGGATGATGGTCTCTGGCAAGGTTTATCCACACAAATCACTTCCTTTCTTGGAATCAGAAGTGTTCTTACATAGAGCATAAAACACAAAGAGCAGAAGAGCCAGGAGTTAAACCAAAGCGCAGTATTAAATAAAGGCACTGTTGGGAGAACATGGAAAGGGAATGTTAATGTGGGCCTGAGAGATCCTGAGTCTTCTTCCCATGTCCTTTTCCCCTGTTTGTTCCACACAAATCACTACCACACAGGCATTCTTCAGGAGGAACAATATACAACAATGTATGATGTCAGGTTGGCTCTCAGAATTCCCTCATTTCAGACAAGAAGAGGTTGTTGGATAATGGGAATATACTCTTGGAGTTTGGAGGACGTATTACAAGTCTGGTGGACAAACCCTCATGCTTCTTGATCAGCTAATGCAAACTCTTTTGCCAAGGTGATTTGCATATCACTGCAAGTTCCCATTATTTTGTTCAGAAGTAGAAATGTGGAACAAAGGCAAATGTGGGTATGTTCGTTTGTTGAAAGGCAAGTCAAGAGTTGCGTGTGTGGTTCAGTGAAACTGATTTTGTAATGCAAATAGTTTGTCATGTCTGGAAGGGTTTTGGCTTTGTGCAGGGGTCTGCAGCTCTGTGCTGCCTATACTGAAAATGCCTGATGTAGAGCAATTTTCAGTAATAATCTAAGTTTCAAGAGGTTGTCAAGTTTCTGATCGTGAGGGTTTTTTTGACCAGGATGACTATTGCAAACAGCCAGTTAGGGGTTTAAATTATGCTGTTTTTGTAAATTGATATTGTAAATATCTTACAATGAGGTACTGTCCCATTTCTAGTTTGAGCTGTCTGTAACTAAGGGCACATCTGTATTTTTCTTTATTTTCTCCCACGGATCAATATTTAGAAGTTAATTAATGAAGCAAATTTACTGTGGTGCTACACTGAGTGTCAGCAAGAGCAGTTTGTGCCAGAGGCTGTTCTTGATGAAGTATTTCTGGACAGTGGGACTGCGGAGGGCAGTTCTGCCAAAGCTTTGGCACTTCTCAGGATTCTCATAAGAATCAAGATGATTCAGATGAGTGTCAGAAGGGATTTGCTGGCTACTGGAATTAGACAGTTGTGTGATGCGGAGTTTTCCTTTGATATCAGCATGGTTGTTAAAGGGACTCACTACCTTGCAAACTGGAACCACCAGTCAATCAGCTGAATTCAAACAGTGTGATGGTTTTCTATTTACATACACTGAAAAACAGGAAACTTGGAGAGCTTTGGGAAGAGACCCACTGGGTGCAAAGGATGGCATTTGATTTTTTTATTATTTATTAATTGCTTAACAGTGCTAAAAGAGGGTATAACTAAAGTCCCTGGAGCAGGCTTCAAAGGAAAAAAGATAAATATTGAAAAATGTTATTTATAGTCTTTAATATTCCATCCATGTAAATACAAATTTAAATACAGGGGCTGATCACATCTGCTGAAGTTTCTCCTTCACAGAAGCAATGCTGAAGAGTCAAGCACAGCTGTCCAGAAAATGGTGGAATGCAAGGACTTTGACTGTGGTGCCTCCATCCAAGTGCACATCTTGATCTCGTGTTCCCATGCTGGCAGAGCATGACCAGGGATGGGCTCCTGCCAGGCTGGCCTGGAGTCCTTAATGGGCCTTTGAAATGTGCCAGCATGAAGTGCTCAATTTATATTTTGGTTTGGGTAATGTTTTCTGGCTCATGGCATAGCTGCAGTCTGATAAAGTGTCTTAAGACCTGCAAGAGACAGGGTAAGGATTTTCTTTGAGCTGCTTGCCATTTTCCCCTCTCTCTGGCTGTCCTGAGGTGACTTTATGATGTTTGTATCCCAACAGTCTGTTCTGTTAATGCTAGATATTAAGTTCTGCACTTTTAAAACTAGTTCTGAGAGCAGAGGGAGGAGGAAGAAGTGCGGAGTTTGTTATCAGAAACTGCGCTTGCTCGCCGGCATCCTTCTCCTAACTGTGTTGTCTGCAGGAGACAGCAGGAAAGAGCTCTTCTTTGCTTTTTAGTTTTTTTTGCTAGGTAAGGCAGAGAAGTTCCCCAAATGGTGTTTTTTCTTTTTCTTACAACTGTTTAAACCTGCTCTAGACTAAAAACCCAGAAAAACACCAAAAGCTCACACCTATAGCTCACCAGGCCCGAGATGCTGCATTCCAGCACTGGAGAGACTGATAACAGACTGAGTGAGCCAAGATACACCCCACAAAAAAGAATTTTCAAGATTTGTCATGTCTTCAAAACAGCGAGAAGTTTTGTTGTTTTGTATTGTTCATTTTTTATGCTAGTAAATACATTACCTGTTAAATAAACAGGTTTTTCCCCCCACTTTTCTCCAAAGAAATCTTTTCCCAAACCAATTAAAAGAAGAGCCACTTAGATTTGCTTTCTAAAAAACCCTAATTCAAAAGTTTGCTCCAAAATTTGCCCTAAACCAGGGCACTGGCTTCTCCACCTCCTGAGCTGATATTCTGACTGCAGTTAATCACTCTCTGATGGAGTTTACTAAAAAAAATATCCTGATTAGTCTAAAAGAGTTTAATAATTTTTTCCTTACATTATTTTGAGAAACAGCTGTGCCACTGCACTTAGGTTGAAAGGGATGTCATGACCCATATTGGGGGTAGTTATGCACAGCAACAGATAAGGGGAATAACTTCTTACTTGACTTAACTGTAGTCAGAGAAGATAATCTGATCCACTCTGTAGGCTTGGAGATAATTTTCTAGTAGATAAAAGAGATTCTCCCCTAAATATTTATTAACATATGCTTGGGATACATTTAAACCACATCTGATGGATAAAGTTCAGGATTAAGATCATGAAAAAGAGAAACAGTTTTTATCGACGAGACTGATATTAAACATGCCAGAGGAGGTGCTTTGTATCCCATTCCAACTCTAAAAACATCTAAAATGGGCTCATGTAGAGTGATTCCTTTATCAGCTGTGATTGTTCTGAGTGCAGTAGTGGCTTCAGTGGCTCCTCTGAGCAATTTGTCAGGGCAGGGTGGTGTTTCCTGACTACCTGGAGCTTGGTTAGAATCTGCAAGAGGATGATTTGAATATGTTGAATGTGAACCTGGTAAATAACTGTGTTTCTTTTCAATTTTGTTATAAGTGGGGAGGGAAATCTGAAGCAATGCATTTCTAATACACAAATATAATGAATGGTGTGTTGTGTGTTATAGCTGTACTTGCCATTCCTCCTTGTTGATATGAAAACTGATCAGATAAAAAAAAAATCTGAGAACCAGAAGTTTTCTCTCTCCATATCTGTGCCACTGCTAAGCCTCACAAAAGCCCTGTCCTGGTTTCCATAGAAATGACCCTTCTGCTGTTTTGATGTAAAGGTTCACTTCCCTTTTTTCCTTGTATATCTAAAGTCTGAGTTTCCTGAGAGATTATTTTATCTTCTACATCCTTCATGTATAGAAGGACAACCCAGGTAGAGCGGCTGGTGGAACTGGGGAAGCTTCCTCTCCCAAGGAAAAAAATCGGATTTATTTGACTGAAGAGCAGAGAAAAAAGGAATGTGTGTGTCACATGTGCATTTCTGTGCATCTGAACAGAACCAGCTGTGTGTGTGCATGTTCCACAATGTGCTCTTGCTCCTATAATGTCTCTGTGATCCCACAGGAACATCAGCAAGCAGATTTAGGAGATCCTGAGTTAAAGCCATGCAGATGTAGTCTCAATTTCTCATTGGACTGAGTTTTATAACTATTTATATACCCAAGATTTTCTGTTTACAGTTTGTTTGCATTAGAATACACCCACTTCTTTGAACCATATGATAGAAGATGACTAGAAAATATATTGGGGAGCCACCCACAAAATGTTTACAGTGAGTAAGGTCTTAATCTATGTTGCAAGATTTCTTCCTAGTTTAGTTTGAGACATTTATGTCAACAAAGATAAGAATAGCACTCATCAGAACTAAATTTTGAATTTTATAACTTCCAACAGAATTGCTTTCATGGAGTTACTCTGAGTTATTTTAACATAAATGGGGAATCGTAAGGCATATCCTCAAATTTGTTATCTAGTGTTTTGAATCCAGATGATGAGAGCTTTGACAAGTTCTGTCCATTGTGTTCAGTACATTATCAATGCTCATTGACATGAAGAAAAGCAGAATTTATTCTGCTGTTTCTGAGAGCAAGAGTTTGATGTTGCTGAAATAAGTGATGCATGATTTTCATAGTGCTGTTTTCTGTTTGTGTTCTGCTTTTTTCCCTTTTTATTACCTTTGCTCCCCTTGACATTTTCAGGAATATTACATTTCCTCAATATGGCTGTTCACTTGTGTACTAGCAAAAAGGTCACCTTAAGAAATTCCAAAGAATAGTACTACCGAAGGGGATTTTTTTTTAGTGCTTTGGGTTTTCTTTCTACTTTTGCCAGACTCGTCACTTTTCTTTGAGGTACTGTTGCTATCTTCTCACCTGCCAACATGGAGCAGTAATTAAAGCAAGCCCCACTGTGATCATGTCTTTAATTTGTGCTCTTTCAGGAGTGCCCATGAAGTGAACATTTCTTTTGTGATTGCTCATCTGCAGGTGACAGCTTCAAAATACCCTCTAAGCCACTTTGGGAGAGTTGTCGCCTTCAGCCCCAAATAAGTGTCAGGGATAAAATCAGTGGCCTGAGACTGCTCCTGTTTCACTTCCAATGTTTAGAGACATCAAGCAAATTCTTTATTTGCTTTTTGGTGGTTTACTTGTTGTAACAATTCTGTTTCTGTTCCATTTGTCCTTGGATTTTTGAGCAATATGTGCAGTCATAGAAGATTGAGGTAATACTTATCTTCCAAATGATCTGGCATTTCCTAATGTACATGAGAAATTGCTGCATTTCTTACAGTGGAACAAATCTTGGCAGGTTTGGTATAATCTGTATCTGTAACCATTGCTTGAATACAATTCCATAGGGCAGAGATGACCTGTGTTATTTAATGAAATGCAGTATGTTAGTATAGCAACATTATTGTGTTCCTTAAGTATTTAAAAGTGTTTTAAATGGTTTTGCTGTTTTTAAAAAGTAGCATTCTTTTTAGTCTGTTTAAGTGTAAATATTTATTAACATCTACGGTTTCCTCTAATTATATAAATGGAACAAGCCAAACACACCCAGATTCTTATATTTTCTGCAATAGTACTCTATTTTATAATCAGTTCTCTTCGTTTTCTGTGTATATGTATGATCAGACTAGAACTACCTGTATTGGATCTTCAGCTGTATCATTCTTTGTGTCAGTGTCTGAAGCAAATTACCTGCTAGCAGAGATACCAAGATGAATCTTAGCAGCACAAAGTCCCTGAGATTTTTGCAATAACTAAAATATTTTGGTTATAGGCTCAAATTTCCTGCTTAGAAATCACCACTCTGAAGGCAGATAAATGAAAATGGTCCCTTGTGAAGTTGCGCTTCCAAGGTGGGGGGGTGGCAGTGGTGGAGAAATCCATTCTTGCTTTTTCTTTTTTCCTGTTTTGTTTTTTCCCTCTGTTCATTCTGTAACTATGACTTGATGAATGTCATTAGGCCGTAATCCATTTATTCCATGTGGTGGTGGGAACAGAGAATTTGACAGTTCATTTGGACTGAGTGAACCAGAGTCACTCTGAGCTGAGCCCCCGCTGCCATCAAACTGCGAGATTTTCTTCTTGATCATTTTTCTCTCTTTTGCTCGGCGATTCTGGAACCAGATTTTCACCTGGGGCGTTATAAATGATACCTGATTAATTCAAAGTGCTGCCCAACCTTTTAGAGTAATCATAGCAATGGAAACGTAGGTAGGTTCAAAAATACTATTTAAAAAACCCAATACCCAAAGCAAGCAAACAAACAAAAAGCTATGAGGGAAAAAAGCCCCAAAGCTAAAACCAAACCAAGAAACCCTCCACAAACCAAAATACTGGATTTGTGCAATGAAAAGTTTTTGTATTGCTTTGTATTAATTTTTGGCATAATAACCAATGGAAAATTGATTTTTTTCTTTCTTGATTTCTTTTTTTCTTGGGCCTGGTGTAAAGTGAACACACTGTGTTATATTTAGGAACACAGAAATCAATGAACTCATTGAGACTCAGGCCATTGAGTTCATCATTTCAGCTTTGCCATTGTCATAATTTAGGCAGATGCAATTATGGATTAATTGTGAAGATTTCTTTATTATGTATATTACAGATTAATTCAAAGCCAAGCAGTGAGGGTTCTTTTTCTTCATTTATGGTGTGAGTGATTTTTGTGTGTGCATATATTCTTATGTATTTATAAGTTTTGATTGTTTTTATTACTGGAATATATATTTAAACATGTATTTTTCAGATACATATGTACTGCTATATGTAAAAATAGATATATCAGCATTACTTAAAGACAGTAAATTTCCCAGGCTCATTGTGCAGGTGAAAGACTTAACTGTTTAAAATCTACTTTAAGTATCTCTATTTTCTTTCCTTATGTGAAAGTGCGAATGAGGAGGAACTTCTGTTTGTGTTTTCCTGCTTGCTAACTGTGTTCTTAATTCACAGTATTTGTTACAGCCTTTAAGGTATGTTGAATACAATACAATACAATATAGAAAGTTGTACCCTTGCTTTGTATTAAAAATCTCAGTGTTTTATATTTATTCTTTACTACCTTCTTCATTGGGATGAAGAAGCTTTTAGCTTTGTCTGTCCTGTGGAAATGCTGATCAATTATGTATTTTGTCTGTATTATACTTGAAGGAACTTTACCAGGTAAAAACGGGGTGGCATTAGGAGCAGCAGCTCTGTAAAAGGAAACTGCTGATTTTCTGCAGGATCACTGGTGACTCCAGGCGTGTCTGTGTTCTAAATCAGCCAGCTTGCATACCATTAAGGTGGAGGTTGCAAATCTCTCATAATTGCAGTTCTCTGAAAAATTTCCAGTGCAGCTCTATCCTACTGTGTGACAAACTTTAGTCCATCCATGATAAACTTGGTTTTTGTTGTTCCTGCCTGAGAGCACTCAAGAATCTGTGCGCTGCACTCTCTGTACTTTTTGGGTCTGGGACTGAGCATCACTTCACTGAAATATTGTTATAAAATTCCCGTGCTTGATCCTGAAATATCATTGACTGTCTCTGCATTCCTATACTTCCAGCCTCCATTGGTCCCTTTCTATTCCATGCTCTTCCAGACTGAGCGCAGAATCAGAGGAGACCTCTGAAAGAGGAACATTTTAAGAGACCTGAATGTGTATATTTAGAAAGAACAAAAGCTTGTAAAATTCTAAAAAGAAAGATCTCTAGTTAATATTTACCTCAGGGCAATAATCTAATTTTTAAATGAGATGACTAATTCAGTATCATCAAATCTGCCCTTCTCCTCCAGCTCTAGCAGAACCATTGCAATTCTGGAGGCTTGGATCCAACAGTTATCATTTCCACACACTGTAGAGGTGTGCTTGAGAGAAATGCTCTCCAACACAGAAATTTTAGGGAATTCTCATCCTGAATTCCTCCAGTGTCTGTGTGAACATGGCTAACATAGCTGTGCCCTGCTCAGGAACCTGGCTTTATCCAGGACAGAGATTAAATATGTACTAGATATGAGTGAAGGCAGAGCTACTGTCCCAGGGAGCAATGATCCAAGTATGCACTTGAACAATCCCTGGATAGATAGTTTTGGCTACACGTATGTGTGGCAAAAAGAGATTCTGACTTGAAAATTCAAGGCTGTAAAACCCCCCTGAATATACTGAAATCTGACAGAGGAAGAATGTAGCCTGTGGAAATTGTGGCAATATATTTGTAACAAAAAAACCCCCACAGATATCTCACTGGATTGAGTTTTAACTTTCCTGTCTTCCAGCTGAAATATATCAAATGCTTTGGATTTTTCGCTGGCCATTATTTGGTGTGATTTCAAGAAGAAATAAAATTATGAATGTTGTAACTCTTGGGGCCATAGCTAAGACTCTGTTAAGCTGAAGTGTTTAAATTCCAGCTGGCTAGCAAGCTAGAAAGTAAGAGTAACTACTTTTTAAAGTATAAGTTAATTCCTCATGTTGAGTTCCGTGTGACTGGAGGGTTCTGTCAAATGAGCCTGTTAATAACTGGGGGTTGTATAGTGGATTCTCTATATGTCAGGCAGAGAGGCAGGAGGTGGCTGCTGCTGTGTCCCCTGGCAGTGGCAGTGCCTGGGCACCGTGGGCACCCTAAGGAGTGCTCTCTGTACCTGTCTTTCGGAGAGTCCCAGGTTTGCTGCAAGTTCTGACTTCCTCCTGATTGTAATGTATCTGTTGCAGTGAAATTCCTTCTCTAATTCCAGTCTCTGGTGATCTGTGTAAACAACCCGGTACTTTTCTTTTGTTCTTGTTTTACCTGGTTAGGAAAGAAAGATTATTCATATATTGAGTTGGATTTTCCATAGCAGCTTGCAAACATCTCAGGCATTTCACTGACATTAATTAAACTACGGAATACTTGTATAGGATTCTTTGCTGTGGTACAGAGGAGGAAGAGAGGTGCAGGGTGAAGTAACAGAGTCTTCTGTCCATAACTGTCTTTCCCTCTTTATTCCCCTCTCTGTAAACATACATTTAAATGTGAAGCTCTTAAGTGATAAACACCCTGAAGCACCTTAAATAATTCATAGCAGTACATAATTGGTGCTGGCTATATTAATCTCAAAGAGGTTTCATTTCAGTGCTCAGTGAAGTGACTTCTGTGTCTATGAGAGCACAAAACCCCAGGATTTCATGACTGAGCTTCAGTCACAAGTTGTGCAGTTGTACCATGGCCTAATTCTTTATCCGAGTTTCTAAAGATTGTTTCTTTAGCACAAAGATATGTCCTACTAGAAATGCTTTTCCTTTTGTTGTGTGGCCATAGGATAAACTTAGAAGTTCAATAATAATTTCGTGTACTTTTTCAAAAAGTCCACTCTTGCAAGGTGCTGAGTGCCTGTAGGATATTCCTGAGGGTACTATGTGCTGGGCTTCCCTTTAGGGTTGGAGGTACTTGGCAATTTGTAAGATGAGGCAATAAAATCTTGTAAAAGGATTTCAGGATCATCCTCTCTCTTAGGTATAAAAGAAATATTCTTAGATATACCAGATAAATACTGTTAAGAAAAGCATTAATAAATGTTTAGAATGTATCTCTAATATAATTTTTAAGCAATTATTCATGTAATAATAATCCAGAGATTATTATTTCAACTTATTTGTTCTCCTTTGCACTTTCAACAGCCAACTAGATAGTTTTCCTTTTTTCTTCTGATCTTCCCTTTTTTTTTTGATGTGAGTTTTCTGGGACAAACTGTAGGACAAAGACTCCTTTAAAGTGGTTCCCTAAAATCCATTGAGGTGTTAAGATGAAGCACACGCCACACAAAGGAGCGACAAGGAGATCTTATCAAGAACCCCTTTCACATTCAGAAACACAAGCCAATTGGTCTGGAATTTACAAGCCCTAAACAAATGTCAGATGCTTTCATCTTAGCAGAAGAAAAAGGGACAGAAATAGATGAAGGAATATTTTTTCCTCAGTTCTCTTTAATTTTGGACCGACATGAAGGACAGACTGGGATATTTTTATCTGAAGGTAGATATAGCTGAAATAAGCATAATTAGGGATATTTTCCCAAATCCTATGCCACTTCAACTTCCAGCATAGAAGATTTTCCTGCCTAAATTTGCAGGACTAAATCATTCAACTAAGTTTACTTTTTTCATGGTACAAATCGTTGGCTTTAAAATATTTGCCCTCAGTGATAGTTCTAATGCTAACAATAGTATAGATATTCAGGTTCCTTGTAAACTGAGGGCTTAGAGGGAATCTTTGAAAACAAGTTAAAATTCAACAAGGTTATTCCGGCCTCACTATAATCAGCAAATATAACCATGATTTGAGGGAGTGGAGAAAAGGAGTAGTTTTCCCCATTCCCCTTGGTCATAAAATTCACAGAGTATTTCTTCTGAAGACAATAAAGCTGGGAGAAGGCCTCTTTATTTGCTGTGAAAATCATCACCCTTTCCGGCAATATAACTCCTGAAGAAAAGAGGGAGAAGGAAGAGACAAGACTGCATATCAAAGCAAAGCGAAGTGTTAAAAGGGTCTGTTGCCTCAATATGACAGATAGGCCTCAAAACCTCAGACAATGTAGGCCAGTGGAAAATAGATGTCATGACTAATTTACAAAGCAAAATAAATTAGCATTAAAGCAGGGGCCTGGCCTTTTTTCCTGCTATTCTGTTTTGCTTTCTGGCCATGTTTCTGATGTTCTGTAATCTGAATTACTTGTACATCACTGCTTATTTAAACAAAGGCATAAAATGTGTTGGCTATAGTTTAAAAAAATCCTGTGATTGAGCTTGTGACACATGAAAATCATGTTGATCTTTTGTTTAGTCTTGTTAAAGTCCCTTCTCTTTCTGAGAAGGGTCACTCCCAGATGAAGTTTCATATGAAGTTTTAAAACCTTTTTCTAGGCCCTTTAGATACCTTTCCAGTAAGTTTTACATTTTGAAGTGCACTTTCTCTTGCTCTCAGAAAATACACATCTTACCCTGTTGATTACCCAGAGTTTAGAAAATAATTGGAAGTTCTGCTCCAGCATAACTGAAGTCGATAGCAGATTTTATCATGGAGTTTCAGTAAAACCAGCATGAGACTGTCAGGAATCCTTTAGATGTTCTTTTCCTCACTTGGAGGGCCTGACTGGGAAGGTCTCTTTACCAGCCCCACTCCTGTTTGGTTTGTTTTTTCTTTTCATTTCTCATTGCCTTGTGTATTTGCAGTGTTTTGTGTGTTTGAAGTTAAACAAGGGTTGGTTCTGAATATACAGTTACAGTCTTTTAGTCAGAGGATGTATCATTTCAAATCACATTTTATCTGTTGAAAGGACACAGTACTTCTGTCTTTGTGATCTTGTTTCATCCTGAAGATTGACTTGATCAGGTAAATTTTCATTTCACTTTACCTGCAATTGCATTTTTTTTGCATCAAATGCTAAATAAGAATATTGAATCAGAATGCAGTGTATTTAATAGAGTCTAAACAGAGAGGAAACAATTCCCACTGACATCCCCTCACTCAAAATAATTCCCATTGTCTCTAGGACAGTATTTCAGGAGGCTCCCTCATCTACTTAGATGTGTTGTGGTTTCTGTTACTCCGTTCTGCTCATGTACATTGATGTGTGTACACACTGGTGGAGTTAAGGACATGCACATGTTTATGCATAGAAATGTATTTGTAGAGTTTAGGGCTGTAATTCTGAGATTTTAAGGCAATGAACTTTATTAAGCAGTGATAACATTGAAGGAGAGGAACCAGTAGCTACTTTGACAACCCAAATAATATTATGGCAATAAGGGAAAACAGCAAGTGTGTTTCAAAGAAGGGTTACAATGGCATCAAGTCAGTTTTCTTCTAGAGAAAACATTGATAAGGTGGTAAAGAGCAGTTACATGCATAATTTTAGCATTGTAATTTATTTAAATTTTCTTCCATTTATCACAAATTTTTCTGTACCAGGATTAATTTTTTTTTTTTTTAAACACCAATGAAAAGCCAAATCTCTTTGGTACTTTTCTTGTTTTGCACAATTATCACATTTGTGCTTTACTCTCATGATCTCTTTTTTTAAGGTGGGTTGATGCCTTGAGCTCACTTCTGTGAAGTCCTTGGCTGTTTTTAACACTTCAAAGGATTGGGTTCTAGGAATGCACAGCCTCAGGACATGCAGCTACTGATGGGCTCTGTTCCACCTGTCCCGAATGGTTCATAAAGTATTTCAGAATGAGTGTAAATCCTGTGTAAGCACTTTGCAGACTAGAGATGAATTTAGGCCCAAACCAGTGTCTCTGAATTGCAAATATATTCTATAAATTTTGACAAGTGCATGAGAAACCTTTCAGGGTCTTCCAAGACTGTTCAATAAGTGTAAAGCAAAGATTTAAATTTTCACATGTGTTAAACTTTAAGAATGTTATTCTTCAAGAATGACACACATTGAAAATTCAATGCCAACATGGCACAGCCAGGGCTGCCTCGTTGACATTCAGTAGTCTCAGCTGAATTTGATCTACGCTCAAGTCTTGCATCACTTCTACACCTGACAATCTCCAATGATGTTAATGAAGTTACTGGGATTTACATGAGTATACAGAAGGGGGGGAAAGCAGACTCAATCTGCCTGGCTTGGAAGGCCTTTGTAGAGGCTCCAAGTGGCAGGAGAGCATTGTGATATCCTAATGTTCACCACTCATTTTATATTTAGTAACAGAGGCAATAATGTGTGCCTGCTCTATAATTAAGAAACAATTACCAGGCTAATTTTGCTCCTGAGTAATAACCATTTGAAGGAGGATTCTGTCTGAAGCAGCAGTGCAGATTTTCTGTGTCTTCTAAGATTGCTCCAATTGTAATTGCTCTGCTTTCTTTTGGGCATTTCTTTGATGCTCCCTAACACACACTTACTACTTTTAACCTGACCCACAGATTTAGCAAACCTTGCTACACCCAGTTTCCACCTTGGGAATACATACACGTGGAAAGGTTCATCTGGCAGGCAGCTCGTGGCATGAACAGGCACATCAGTGAGTGGCACTTGCAGAAAAGAGATTTTTAATTGTGTAATTGTGGAAGCTGAAAAATTCTGGCATGTAAGGAAAGTAAAACTGATGTGAAATTAAATGAAAAGGAAGCTTGGCCAAGGACTTATGTGATCTGCAAACAAAATAGTCTATGCTGATTGTTTGAGTCAGATTGCTTCTCCAGGAATATTTGTGCTCACCTAATAAATCTGGGCAGAAAAATATGAGACACAGGAAAATTGCAGAAAATTGCATAATCACTGTACTTAGATCAGAGTACATAGATTTCTTTACAATTATTGAGAAGTCTATAAGGTTTAAAAAGATCAACCTGATTCTATATTGATATCGCCCCTGCAGCACAAAATAACTATGTAGTATTTCTGTCTGTAATTGTTAAATGTTGCTGCATTGCTCCATAACACTTCCACGATTACCATGTTTATCACACAAAATGCTTTACAGAATATTCCAACAGGGATTCATGGAGCTGAGCTACAGCCATATCTGACCACATCAGCCATTCCACTACAGCAACCACAGAAAGCCTTTATAAGAGAAAGTGAAACTAGCACAAATTTAGTTAAAACTGCATTAAACAGCAGTAGGTTAAATAAATGTCTTAAATGACCCACCAACCTATGTGTTTCAAGTAAAGTTAATTATTTCTAAGCTCAGTGATAGCAGAAGATGCTTTCTGAGGTTGGAAGTTGAATTTGCACTCACCAGCAGCGTTGGTTTGCACCGTTTTCCTCATCCAGTCATAAGAGCTGTGCCTTTGGCTGTTGGGAGAGATTTGCTGGGCATTAATTGTATCTACAGGAGGTAAGCCCGCAGCAGCAGCGGGGTGCAGGGAGCTGTAATCAGCAGAGCTGTAGGAGCCCTGGCCAGGGGACGAGCCATTGATGTGGGCAGCGGGCACGGCGCTGGAAGGGCCTGGGCCGTAGGCGCTCCAGTCCTCGCGCTGGGGGCCGTAGTGGGAGCCCCAGGCCGGCGCCGGCTGCCCGTGGCTGTCCAGGGCTGGCACTGGGTGGTATCCCATGTAGTCGGAGTAGGCTGGAGCAGACACGAAGTTTTGCACGGGCAGGTTGTTGTTGGCCCTGGCAGATCCTGGGTACATGCTGGGCTCCTTCTCCAAGAGCGAGCTCACGTACATGGCTGTCCCAGACTGTAAACACGGCGTCACAACATCTTGTCCCTCAGTGTCTTCTTTTATTGCTCAAAAATATTTGCGTTTGGTTTTCTCTAATAATGCCACTCTGCTTGGAATCTTCTACTTCATCCTCTCTTAGTATCAACTGTGTTACCAGGTGCTGGTGGTAATGGTTTACCAAGATCTTGTCTGACGTCAGCCCAACTGCCTGCCTCATAATTACATTTACATTCAAATGAAGGGCTGACCAACCCCACCTTGCTGCTGGTTCTGGTGCTTTCTCTTTCAGAGAACTTTTATCTGTCCTATTATCCTGCCCTGATATTCAACAGCGATCCCAGTCCTGTAAGATGATGCAACAGTTGCTTGGATTTGTAACTTAAATAGTTAAGTATAGAGTGGCAACTATAATAGCAATGTTTAATGTTCTTCCTGTCTGAAACCTTTATTTTGTCAGGTATTATCAATTAACAAATAAATCTATTACTCTATTAATTTCTCATATAATTTAAAAAATCTCCTTTTTAGTCTTTAACAGATACAGTCAGTTTGAATAATTGTAATTCAATAACTTCAAAATATAGAGCACCTTGTAAACACCATGTCTTAAGTATAAATGTCTCAAAAATGTTCCTCACATTGTTGATGTTTGTAAGATGTTTTCCAGAATGGGAGAGTTTAAAGCTCTGACTGTAAGACACATTTTCACACTCTCCCCATAGAGTGATTTAAGAGATCCCTTCATCTGGTAGCTGTTGCAAACTGATAAATTTTAAAAAGCAGACAATAAATCTTCCTAACAAAGATGGTGCCAGAAGTACAAAGAAAATGACTGTAAAACGTAGTGAAAAAAGTCTTTGATTAGGCCCAGGAATATTGTTGGCTTCTGTTTCAAGCCAACCTTTATCTGCCTGAAAGGAGGCTGGTTCCTTCCTCTGAGGCTGCTGGCTATAGTCTGCTTTCCTTGGCAGCTTGGGCCAGGGGAATCAGCAGGGAGAGACATCTGGGTTGTTAAGTTTGTGAATCAGAAGTGCCCTGATGCTGCTCTGTGACACACGGATGCTCCCTGGGTCAATGTTCGTGTCCCTCTGAGAAAAATGATCCTGAAAGTGGCTTTATATCCTGTTACTAACAGCTTGTTATTAACAGAACTAAACCACACCCTAGGACTTTAGAATTGCCTCTCTGGGTTGTGTAGCTGCAATTTGTGGAGTGAATTCGCTGTATTTTTATTTTGGATGGGTTTCTTTGCAATGAGCTATTTGTAAGGGCTATGCTTGCAAAAGAGGTGCAAATTACAATGAGTTGTTTCCCTTTTCAGAGGTGTGGGTTTTCATTCAGTATCCTTTGTATTTTGACACTGCTCATATTCACACATCCCTTCTAATTCCAGCACTAAAGGCTTCTAAGTGTGTAGTTACAGACAGGAAAGATATTCCTCTTCTCTTTCGAGAGCTTTTTGGAGAAAGAATTTGTACTTAGAAGTGTAGCAAAATCTTTGTAATTAATTTTGGTATATTTACAGAATTCTACATTAAGCATTGGGATCCCCAGAATGTTGAGACAAGTTGCATGGGATAGTGCATGGTAAGATCTGTAATTGGTGTACCCTTATAAAAATAGACATTAAAAATAAAGGGAAAGAAGCTCTTATTCCCTTTATCTTGAAATACACGGAATTGTAACACAATTTTTGAGAGCCCACAGACTTTTTAGTACTGTCATCCAAATTAAAGATGTGTTTCCTATATCCTTGGAATATTTATCCTGTTTGTGAGCATTATCCCCAGTTAAATTCCCCTGGATTGCTGAGTGCTGTGCAGGGCTGTCAGTCATAGGCAGATCCATAGGAGGGGAAGGTTTTGGCTCCATTGATGCATCTGCATCCACTGACAGGGTATCCATGAACATTGGCCGCTCAGAGATTTCAGCTCAGCCCCGTTGTTTGACTTCCCCCAAACACACCATTTTCACATCCCTGGGAATGATGTAATTTCATATTCTGCAGCAGGTGATGGGAACAGTTTAAATCCCTGGAGTTCCTCTTTTTTATAGGATGTCTCTGCACATACTCTCACAATTTCAGTATCACTTAATCAAACTTTTTGTATCTCAGAGCGTTATCCTTTATTCTCTGTTCTTCTTTTATCTTTTGTTTATGCTCCTCCTTTCCCTTTCTTGTTTTGCCTGTTCCATTATCTGAATTTTCTTCAGTTCTATTTCAGTTCTTTCCAGAACATAATTAGATCAAGATACTCCAATGGCAATTTGCTACACTGATTTGATATCAGCTAACAATAGTAAGCTTTGAATAAGGCATTTTGTTTAAAAAGATTTACATAGCAGGATAAGATTCCTGAGGATGACTGCAGATTTTTAACACCAAAGTGAGAATAAGATAACTAAAATGGCAATGTTAAAATGATCTGTACCCTGGGTCTGATATCTCCTATTTTGTGTAACAGAACAGGGTGCAGATATTAAAAAGGAGCCGTGCCTTTGCATGTTGTCTTGTGGTTTGAGGCTACCAAAAATTTGGGGTAGCTCTCTGTTTTCTGAGAGCTAATTGACTGTTAATCCAAGTCTGCCTTTCCAAGGATCGTGTCTTGGCCATGCTCAGCTCCTTCCTAGTCAGGCCCAGCATTTCAGCAGCTTCAGAGCCATAGAACCACTGAACCTTCAGTGCAGTAACTTAGGCTGCAGTTCCATCGATGTTTCTGGTGGGCATGGCTTTCAGGGAATACAAAAAAGAAGGGAAAAAGAATTGCCATTGCCTTGGTCCGAGTGGGGGATGGCAGTGGGTGGAGTAAGGGTTTGGTGTGCTGTCTGTGTAAAGTGCCCGTAGAACATGGGCCTTCTCTGGACACTCTAGGGTGGTGGGGAAGTGAAAACTCTTCTGAGGCAGTGGGCAAAATATCCAGAAAGCTCAGCCATGTGGAGTCTTATATTTGCACCATTTTCTGCAGTGATAAAGGCAGAACAGGACAGATCTGTGTGGCACCAGCAGCAGCAGTGCTGTGCTCCTTGTCAGAATTCAGAGAGATGGATTGCCAGGAAAACTGAACTCCAAGGTTGTTTTTTTTTCTTCACCTGTTCAAATGCCAGGTGTAATTTATCTACTAAACCAGTGGCCATGGGAGTTGTCTCAGTGGTTGTTAAAGTGAGGTTTTATGTGTGTAAAATCAAATTTACTTTGAAATCTTTGGGGAAGAAAATTTTCTAGTTTTCTAACAAGTGGTAGATGAAAACTATCAATAATAAGTGTGGTGCTCACCATTGGAACGCTAAAGGGTTTGTTTGTACAGGCAGTGGAGATGGTGCACTATTGTATATGAGCTGTTCAAGAGAGCAATTCCATCCCAGTAATAATAACATAATCACAAACGTGCAATTAAGTGTTTTAATGACAGCTATTAAAACTGCAATTTCAGGACTACTGTTACTTTAAAACTTGCCTGTAGAATGATAACTTACATTAAAGATGTTTACAACTCTGATAGTTTTTATTAGGAACCCTTACTCATAAAATTACTCTTCCTTTTATATGGAGATAAGAAGACAATAATCTGTCTGTCTTTGAAGCGTGAAAATGATGGGAAATCTCTTTTGTTTTGGAGAATCAAAAAGCAGGTGAGCTGAATGTGGCCCTTTGTGGCTCAGGTGATAGGAATAGAGGTTTGTTTTCGTGCCTCCAGATGAGCACTCCAGTAACACTGCAGGCTTAGGAGTGCTCCTAGCCCATACTTTTAGAGCTGCAAGCTTGGAATTTCATGCTCAGGACTTTGTTAGGGAACTCTGTATTGCTGATTGTTCTAATGCAGTTTTTGGGAGGTGTTACTGATCCTATATTCAAGCTGAGTTTGCATGCACATTCATTCCTATTAATATTCTTAGGCAGCTGTAGGAATCTTGAGGAAAGGTCAGTCAGGACATGGTTTGCTCTCAGCTGAGGGCAGTTCTGTTGGGAAAAAACCCAACTAGTGATGAAGGAAGGCAGATGAGTTTAAAATCTTAAAACACAGCTAAATAAGTGGTTTTTGCTTGTACTGAAGCTTCAAGAAACAGCTTCTGAAAATTTTATTTGCCCTTTTAAATTGGGCTTTTTTAATATACAGAATCCTAATTAGGTCTCATTTTCAGGGCTTGAAATGCAAGCATGTGCACATGGCAGATGTGGCACAGCTCAGAGAACTGAATGAGCAGCGCTGACTGAGCTGTTCTCACTTGCTGAACTGAATCTTCTGAGGAAAAGGAGGAAAGGGTATGGAAAGATTTCAGTTCTGCCCTGTGTCTCTGATCCCTACTGGGGATCTGTTTTTCATAAGAGAGTAGCAGTAGAAATAAAGATGCCAGCTGTCTGTGCAGCCTTCCTCAGTGGTATTTGGTTTAATTTCATGCTCTGAAGTTTTGGTTGTTAACAAATCCTTTTGAAAAAATGACAAAAAGTGGCTGGTAGAGAGCTGATTGTATTTACCCTTCCATCTACCCCACTTCTGTTTTTCTAACTGCTGCTAATGACTTATCTTTAATTTCTAAATGTTAACATGTGTTTTATTAATATATTTAATGGATAAGCTGCATTAGTTTTGCCAGGAAGGAATGGTCTGAAGCTAAAGGAGGGTCTTACTATTCTGAAATCAAAATTATTTAACTTCTGCTTCAAAATCAATACTGACAGAAATAAGAGCATTCCTTACTGCTCCACAAGCAGCTTGAATTAAGCAGGAGTTACAGAGCCTGTGTGTGAACCCCAGGGTAAATCAATTCTTTAGCAGAACCATGGAAATGAACAGCAAATCCTCGATTGCCATTGATTTGGTTCCTTCCCGAGCGGTGCAGGGCTCCCGGGCACTGAGCTGATCCCTCCTGCCCAGGTGTGGCCAGGTGGGACTGAATCCTGAATCCTGCAGGCATTGTTTGGTGTGGGGTTTCTTGCAGGAGGTAACAAAGGAGTTGATTGCCTTCCCTGTTTGCCTGCCACCCGCATCTTTCTGGTGCTGGCAGCCTGGCATTTCTGCCCCACACATTTAACTCTGAGACTACTGTCCATGTAGGGTCTCTCCTGCCTTAGAGGGACTCTGTTGTGGCTTGGATGACCAAGATCATCCAGGTGTATCTTAATTCATCCTCTCCATTTTTTGTGAGACATTTATGAACAGGGGCTTTTTTAAAGAATTGAAAGAATTTGTGCTCTTTGGGTATGAAAACAGCTGGAAAACATTTTCATCATAAAACCTGTGTCTATTTCTTTACTTGGTGAGTTTTGCACAATATTGTGTCCAACTAACATCCAATGCCATCTGAAATGTGACTGGGAGTAATTTTCAGGTATGTGTCATTTCAGTGCCCCTGGACTGCCCCAGCAAACCAAACAAGGGAGCTAAAGCAGAAATCTGCTTTTTGATTTTTATGGTAGCATCCACAACTAATATATTTTTGAAACTCCTCCTTAGGTAGAAAGTGATACATACTTGATGCTCTCTCCTATGTCTCTTAATGATTGCATAACCCCTAAGCAAGAATTGAAGATTTTGTTTTAGAAATATCATTTTGAATTGTATATTTTGCTTAATTGCAGGAAGATTTGGCAGAAGGTGCTGTTTGCTTGATTTTTTTTTTTTTTTTGTACCATCTAGATCACAATTCTAGCTGGGAAACAGGGTTTAAAGTTTAGTGAATTCCTCTGAAAATTGGATATTCCTTGATAGTTCTTTTAATCACAATTAGGATTAAGGGCTTAGATATTCCTGTGATGTAGCCTAAGGTATGCTTTTCTTCTTCAAGGCACTTCCCTAACAACCAATCAATCTTCACACTACTCTGCTTTAGTGTCCTGAGTTTTCAGATGTGATAAAAGTGATGAGTTATTTGATATACCCAAAGTCAGGAAGAAAGTGAGTATTAGCCTGAGGATGGCACCAGTATTTCATAACCCACAGTACTGCACCCAAATAATTTCAGCTGATTTGTCTGCAATTTTCTGTCTCTCTTGTTTTTATTTGGACAGAGTACAGCAAGTCAACAGTGGTGCACAAGCTTCTTACAGAAAAATCACTTCCTTTGGGGTTTGGTGGGCAACTGTTTAAAGGATTAGAGCCCATTGGAAATACTTAACTGGAGAGGTTGCTGGGAATTCTTACAAAAAAATCGAACTACTTAAAACAGCCACTGGCATAACTAGAAGGTTAATAATCTCTAAGGTATTGCCCTGGTTTATAGATACTGCTTTTGGAGCAATAAATTTTAACCTTTGAACGTGTGCTTCTGCAAATAAAATCCAGCCTTATTTTGTGTACTTAACAACTTCTGATTGGAAACACATAGCAACCTATAGCAAGCATGCTTTCAGCAAACTGGAGCAGAAATGAAGCAGATCTTCAAAGTGGTCACTTATCTTCCTCAATAACTCTTCTACATGTAAACAAGATAAACCAGGTTGTTCTGCCAGATCCCACTCTCTTTGAATGATGTTTAAATAATTTTAAAGAGAAAGATGTTGTGTTCAGACACATTTCTTAAAGTTCTTCCTTGAAGTACTTTTTTCCTTTTAGAAATGTTAATGCGAAATTAAGCTATGTCATGAAAATGCGATTAAAATAGGTAGCTGTGTACTTGATTCTGCAGAACCCTGGGGCCAGGCTTCTGATCACTTAGCTAGAACTAGGTCTTAATTTATTGTATATCAGTGCAAAAAATGAAGTTTCCCTCTGTATTCTTACCTTTTGAAAGTCTAAACCTAAAAGTCTAAAATTTTTTATTGGTTTTTCTCTAGTCTGCAAGCACAATTCCATTTAATTGGCCAATGTGAGGATGCTTTTCCTATTGAAGCCTTTCCAGTCTCTGTTAAGTTAAATATCTGTGTATATGTGAATAAAATCTCTGATATTTTCCTCTGCCAGCACAATGGCTGTGCTGGGTATTTCCAGTGGGTTTCTCTTTTGGGTAGATCCAATGGCTCTCTTTTGGAAGAGCAGTTAGGTTTCAATGTTCATTGATGAGGATGGGAAATCCCTTTTGTTCCCGTATGCTCTTTGTTATGTTCCTCTTTTCCTACCATGTGGAAATCAGTTGGACGCTTTCTGTTGCTGAACTTTGAGTTGCAGCTTCTTCCTCTCCCCTCTGTTACCTGTGCTGCTGGCAGCAAATGGAGCACCACTGTGACAGGAAAGAATGGGAATTTTACAGTGCACCTTCTCCATTTCATTGAACTCTACCTTTGTTTAGCACTGTCCTTCTTGCAAACAAAATGATGAATCCAATTACTATGTAGTGAAAGCTACCAGCTCCCTGAACCATCCTGCTCTTCCCATGCTCTTCTAATTTCTCTACACTCTTTTACCATCACTCTTTTTTACATTTGATACTGCAATTCAAGAACAGACTAATCATGAAAATCTGCAGGTTCACTTGCTGCAGTAGCTGATACACATTGCAAAATGGTTATGAAAAAAGGCATTTATTTTAATGCACTTTATATACAAAGGAATTTCACATCACCAACATTTTGATACTCTAATATTACTATTTGTTATAATTAAAGAACAAACCCAAGAATGTAGTGCCTAAATGACTTAATGCTCCTAAGTCTTTTTTGCAACAGTGACAGAGAGATTTCAGGGGATACCTTGATGGAAATTACTGAGGATAGGCATCCTAAATTTCTAAACTGCCTTAGACAATGAGGGTATAGCTTTCCAAATCACTCATGTGCTCTAAAAATTTTCCCTTTGCAGACAAAAGTTTTGTGCATGCAATTGGGAATCATATTGGGGAAATAAGCATCCAGATTATTGTTAAGTACTGATTACCCACCAAATTCTGCTTAGTGTGGAAGGGTTCAGCCTTTCAGGAATTGAGACCCACATGAAAAATGCTGAGAGCTTTATTTTAAGTGAAGTATTTTGTTTGCTTTTTCTTCTATTAATTTGGCTTCTCAAATTTTATTAGTGTCACAATAACTCATAAAACTGGACCAGATTTAAAATTGGTTTAATGCAATTATTGCATCTTTATCCATGGGCTCTGCTGTCTCATGAAATGCAGTCACTTTTTGAAACATGCTTTTAAAAGGATTTCTGCCTTGCTTTGCTCTTTCTTTTCAGATCCAAAATGAATCTGACATGAATTTTCTTTGTCCAAAAATAAACTTGGGCCAAGATTCACAAGATTCGCAATTCCAGAAAGCTTTCAAAACATTTAAAGTAAGATTGAAGAGTGCCTGTTTATAGCAGTGTATGGAGCATTGGAAATCACACCCGTCAAACCCCCAAAAATTCCAAAAAGCTCATCCCTGAGCTTTGCCCTTAACATGTAGCGAGTGCAACCACCCGGCTCCAGGCTTTCCATCAAGTGGGTCAAAACACATCAGCCAGGTTTGCGTTTCTCAAGATGCACGTGTAAAGTCCACAAGTGGGATCAGTACATGGAACCTGTGTGGAGATCAAAGGAGCAGGAATATTCTCGGGCACAGCTGCCTCAGCAGTGTGGGACTGATTGCCTGGGCCAAGTTTTGTGCTTTGTTTGTGTCTGCAGTGGAACAAGTGGCTGTGGCTGCTCCTGGGCTCTCCTTCCCCGTGCCTCTCCAGCTGCTCCCAGGCCGGAGGGCTCCTGGCCTGGTGGCACAGGCATCCTCTTCCCGAGGGACTCCTGCAGTTCCGTGGCCTTTGGGAGCTCGTGCTGTGCTGCACACCTGGCAGGTGGCTCTTGGTTTAGTGTCCTTGAAGCTTGTGTGCCCCAGGCTGTGTCACGCTGGGGACCCACCCCTGCGTCCTGTAGTGCTCCGGTACCGGTCCGTGGGCTCAGTGCCACCGTGGCTCCGCCGCAGGGTCACTGCGAGGCCACCACCTGCTGCAGGGTCCCTGCGTGCTGCAAAGCGCTCATGGGGAGCGCGGCCGGCGGAGGCGGCGCTGGGAATAAAGAACCGGGCATTTCCGAGTGAGTCTGTGCGTCTGCGACTGGCATCGGGCTCACGGAGCCAGAGTCACTCTGCAGGGAGCCGAGACTGCTGCCATCAAAGTGAGTCATTTTCTTCTTCATTAATTTTCTCTCTTTGGCTCTGCGATTTTGGAACCAGATCTTCACCTGCAGAGGAGCAGAGAAAAATTGTTTACAGTTGCTGCTAGACTGAACGTGGTCTTTGTGTATTTAGTCACAGAATCATAGGGAAAATCAGTGGCATGAGGACCACTGAGAAAGGCAACGACAAACTGAGACAACAGAGCTGTTTGCTTGTCATACAGGTAATCGTTTCTATCTAGTAAAAAATATTAATAGCTTGATAAAAATGAATTTTGTTGTTAGTTCTGTTATTTCTTTATGGAATGAGCTTTTATTTATTTAATTTTTTGAAATAAAATCTAACAGAACAGAATCTCATGTGATTGGTAATTTAAGCAAAAGTATTGTTACACTGAAAACTGTATGGCCTAGTCAGGGCAAGCCGAGATCTGCTACTGGCCTATAAACTGAGGCACAAAAGCTGTCCTGATTGGATGGTGCATGTTAATTAGTGAGTTCCAGTGTGGAAGCCAGTGGAAATTCACTTCTGAGCAGAATTTCACCAGCAATACACACATTAATTCAAAATATTGTCTTAGCAGTGCCTGAATAGCTGAGTGCTTTCTACTTCATTTGTAGATGGAGCCAGAATCTGCTGCTGCTTCCCATACAATCCAGTGCCACCAGTGTCCCTGCCCTGTCACAGGCACACAGCCACCTCTGGGAAGGAATGAAGGGCCTGCTGAAGGTGGATCTTCATCGGGGTGGGACGAGTGAGGACGTGAGCTGAAGGTGAGTAATGGTCAGCTGAAAATACTGCAGAACTTGTTGAGGTGTGAAATGTTCTGTGACAACTGGACTGGCTTTGGATGTGAATCCCCAGGGTTGGATTTAAAGCTGTGCACTCCAGTTGTTTATCCTTGGAAGTGGCTCTGGATCATGTCTAGTCAGTGTAATAAGTCAAGATACCTCATTCAGGTTTGTTTTGTTTTCTTGTTCAGACAGCAAAGGAAACACTTCTGTCACCATTTTTTCTAACTCAAAGAGAAAAAAATCAATATTTCGCTGAGAAAAATTGGTCTGTTCAGTTATCTTTTGCTAGAAACTAGAAGGGGAAAGAGAATAATGATTGGAAAGGAGGTAAAACAGTGAGACGTGATAGCACCTGTGGCTACCAGGCTGCATTTTAAAAGAAAATCACTGGTGAAGCCCAACAAAACATCTAAAGGACTCTGTGACAGTCTCAGTGTGCTTCTCCTTGAGGCATTACTATTCCATTTTACAGTTGAAGGATTCAAATACCTGCAAAGCCCATGTAAATTTAATCCAGGTCTCTTAAGTCCCAGGCTGCCATCTGAGATGTTTGGCAGTTCCTTTTGTTGTCTTAGTTCTGGAATATCATTTCAGTACCAAATTATGTTCTAGTAAACCAGTCTCAAGCCTTCTCAGATCTCTTGCATTCTGACTGTGCAGAGATAATCCATCTCATAATTTCTCTCATATATTTGCCAAAAAGTATGAAAAGATGAAACAGTCTAAAAACTGAACCAACATTTCAGAATTACCCTCTGGCTTCAATGTTCTTACCTGCCTGTGAATTGGGGTTTTTATTCTGGTTTGTTGTTAAACTAGGGAAGCAGATCTGCAGAGGGAAATTCGTAGGCACTGCAGGGTCATGTGCCAATTATCAAATAAGTCCAAGTAAGAACAGGTCTGTAATGTCAGATTAAAAGATGACAGGGCCGGTTGCATCTGTCTGACTTGTTCTTCACCTGTTATCCTCCTTCCTCTCAATTCTTTTTTCCATGCAAATCTCTCTTCCCCTGAAGTCTGATTTTCTCCTTTCTTATCCTCATCATCTCCTTTATTTTTGTATCCTTCTTATGTTAACAGTGCTTCACTTTGCCTTTTTTTAAAATTAGATATTTAATTCTCTCCTTCCCCATTTGAATAATTTTGCTTTGTCCTTTTGAGATATTCCCTTCAGAGAATTTTGGATTTTGGCAGAGGCAGGAAAAAGGTTTTTCCAGAAAATCAATTGAGGTTTTAGGTAGTGTGCAGAGAAACTTGGGATAGAAGAGTGTGTGTTCAGTTGTGCTCATATGATGGAATTTTTTAATTTGTACAAAAAGGTGGTGGTGGGAGTCTATCAGGTATTTCTTACTTAATCTTCCACTTTTAAAAAACACTTCAGAGATGTAGGTTGTAGGAAATGGAATTAATTTTGTTCTTGATATGTTGCTGATGATGAAGAAGAACAAATATTGCAAAAGCTGTTGCCAAGTTTCCCTAATATATACAAAGAAATAGATCACATATTTTTGTTTCACCTCTTCAAATACACTTACAAAAACATTAATCAGGAATTATCACTGAGCTAGGAAGTCTCAAGTAAATATCGCTGGTTGTTTACAGAAGCAGGGCCACAATATTCAAATTCAGCATAATTAAGTCAAATTATGAATGTTTTAACAGCCAACAAAAAGACAAACAGTGTATTTTTTATACCTAGGGGAAACAATTTTAATTTTCAACAATTAAATCCTGGCGTTCAGCAGCAGATTGAGGAATATTTGCAATAATGGGTGTTTGCTTCTCCATTTCTGTAAGCTCAGCATGTGCTTTGTGAGCCAGGTTCAGGTTGGATGGACAGTGCTACAATGGGTGGGTTCTGGACAATTCCTGCTCAGCAGAGCCCATAAAACAATAGTGGATCAGACCTAATCACGGGATTGTGTTTTGATTTATCTTCTGGGAACAGAAGTGGAACTTGGAGGGGAGGAAATGGGGCAGGAGAATGGAGTAGCATGTATGTAGGAAACCTTTAACAAAAGGTACAAGGCAGCCAA
Source organism: Irena cyanogastra (assembly GCA_013397155.1). Lineage (NCBI taxonomy): Eukaryota > Metazoa > Chordata > Aves > Passeriformes > Irenidae > Irena > Irena cyanogastra. The sequence continues at coordinate 495,774 of VWZV01009139.1, read as the reverse complement.
GGAAACAAAACCCTTCAAGTGTCCTGAACATACTTGAGCTCATCACTTCCATCTCCGCTAAGACCGACCTTGTTGGATTTGGTTATGGAATTCCCACTGACTTCAGCAGAACCAGGACTTCTGCTTTAGAAAGTTCAGCATGAAATTCTCCCTGCTACCACAGCCCAGAGAGAAATCCAGGCAGTATTTTGGTGATGTGGTTTAACTCGTGTTTCTCAGAATGGGAAAAATGGTGTTTGCATTCCCTGGGTTATTGCACAGCTCTAGTTTGGGCTCTGGTGCAAAGGGAACCCAGTGTTTGGTTACTCGAGGCATTAGCATTTCTGTATTCTTTACCATACAGTTATATCCTCAGCAGCAGTCATAAATTCAAAGGAAAAGCCTGGATGGGTGATCCATACTCTACCTGTCTCTCGGAAAGTCTTAGGTTTGCAGCAAGTTCAGACTTCCTCCTGATTGTAATGTATCTGTTGTAATGAAACTCCTTCTCTAATTCTAATCTCTGATGATCTGTGTAAACCACTCGATACTTCTCTCTCGTTCTTGTTTTACCTGTTTTGAAAGAAGAACACATTGCTTCAAGCTAAAATTTTTTCACTTTAGTACCACAAAATATCTGGCTTTACATTTGAAAATATCTGGGGAGATTTTCGGCCTGATTCTCTATGCACTTACCCAGAGTAACTCTCTTGACTCAGTCTTGATTTACAACACAAGAGGTTCATACCATCAGATATTAGGTTTGCTCCTTAGTAAATAGATAATAAACTGCTTCTTGTGTTCTTTATCACCCCTGTGTTATCATTAGGGAAAGAGAAGGCATTCCTGCTAAGAATAAGGAGCCAGGAAACCTGGGTTCTGTTCCCAGCTCTGCTGCAAGCTTCCTGCCTGGTGTTGTCTTGTCAGAGCTCTTGTCTCTGTCCCTAGAGCTGACACTCTTACCAGCCTCAGAGAAAATTGTGAAGGACGTTTTACTACACAGAAAATACTGAGAGCTTCTAAAGTTCCTCACCTCTTGTTGCTAGAAAAATTCCTACAATGTTGTGATTGTTACTGCAATTTGGAGGTTGTGTTTTCCCATCAAGTCTGGCACAATCTGCCCACGACCTGATAACAGCACTGGGAACAGTAACATAGATTTTCAGATGACAGTTCATAAAAAAGAGAAAAGGCAAGCAATAATACTTCACAATGGGCAGGGAACTGCAGCATCTGCTGTTTTAGGAGCAGCATTGCTGCCTCCCTTCAGCTGTGGGTGCAGCTGAGTGGAGCAGACACGGCTCAGCAGCATCCAGGGCATTAAAAGGCAATGGCAGATGACAGGAGCCAGGGAACACAGATGCAAGGAGCTGAAATTTTATGGGTTCCATACGGGGTCGTTTCTGGGGACAGAATGTGTGGCTGCTCTGAAAGAAAGCTGAGAATGGGAAAGGATGCTGCTGGTTCCCTTCCTCTGTGTTTATGCTCATATTAGGCAATCAATATATTGGAGATCAGCACCTGCTTAATGCCAAAGCCTGAGGTCTTCCCACATTTTTGACAGATTGGATCATTGTTGTGTTAAGACCAGTGTTATTGTCTTTGCTGACCACAATCTTACAGTTTTTTGATGCTTCCTTGTTTACCCGTATTTATATGGACATTCCTTCAGATGTGCGTATTTAGCCAGTGAATTGTCTGGGACAGGGAATATTCAGTATTTTTTTTTGCTCTGTATTCATTCTGTTGTGGTGCTGGAGGTTGTGAAGCTGTGTCCTCAGTGGTCACTGTGGCAGAAGACCCCTCTCAGGTTCAGGTTCTCCCAGGTGATGCACAGAACTCGAGCTGTTTGTACCTGTACCCATCTGCTGTTGCTGCAGGTGTCGTGTGGCTTTGCACAGCAGCTCCTGTTTGCTTATAGAGCTTTTTCTGGCAAGGTTATAGGGATGCCTTACTCCTCAAAAAACAGGTGCCACAAACTCCTATTAATTACACTCTAATAAGAGCAGTTAATTTTGAATGGGGTGAAATAGATTCTCAGGCATGGGGTTGGTAACATTTTAGTGTCTGAGTAGATCCCGATGGCACAGAGCCCCAGAGCCAGCAGCTTTCCCTGGCTGGAGAGAGGAGCTGAAGGGGTCATCTCTCAGTGCTGCCAAAGGCCTATTCCTACCCAGCCCCTCCTTCCCACTCCCCTTCATGGCACCCAAAGATCAGAATTCAGGGTACAAGACTACAGAAGAATCTTGGGTTAATGTTTTCCCCCATCTGTGGAGGGAGATGTGGTGTCTGTTTTTTATGGAACATATTTGAAGTTAGCATTGCTTTCTACTTTCCATGCACACCATATGGGGTCACTTTTGCCTCTTCCAGTACTTGACAGTCAGGACTTTGCTATTTCTAAGAATTTTTGGCTCACCAACCTATTGCTTGCATTAGAAGTTTCTTCAGGTTCTGTTCTTCTATGTACTATTTGTATAGATCCCAGAACCAGAGTTAGTGAGTGCTGGAAGTCCTAGGCAGTGCAATGCTGTAAATAATCCTTTCATAGCCTGGATGGGGATGGCTCTGGTTCACTCTACAAGACAGAGGTTCTCTAGGACTCTCCCCAGGCTTGTAGAACCAAGTCTTCATCAGAATTTGGTCCTTCAGCTTCCATGTTCCAGCCCTGGGGGAGCATCAATAGTGCCTTTACAATGCTCTAGGCATCATCCAACTCTTCTTAAAGCCATCAGCCTGATTACTTGGAATATTTCAATAGAGAAAATAGATGTGGGAATGCTCCTTAGGCTGTAGGTTCTGCTCAATCCATGCAGCCAAAGTCTTTTGTCTCCAATCTGTTACCTGTCTGTGAAGGTGCTGCCTGGCTGGGGAAGATGTGCAGGCCATTCTCATTCACTGGCATTTCCACCACTGTGGAACTGCGGTGGAAGCAGAATTAGCCCAGTGTTTACACTGATAATCCAGTGAAAAGTGCTGCTAATTTTACAACATTAAGGTAAGAATTGTAGAGTCTCTAAGGAACAGCAGTGATTCAGTTCAGTCCACATAAATACCAGGACATTTGTTTTCCTTCACTGGAAGTGTAAATTGTTTGTTTAACATATGGTAACCTGTGGTGCTTTAATGCCTCACTTGATATTTTTTAACTTTTGATCTCTTTAACTGGTAGTTTGGTTAAGGGTTTTTTTTCCTCTTCAAATGAGAATTTGGGGTCATTCTACGGGACAAAATGTTTAACATGTTCCCTTAGTGTCCTTTGTGTTGTTAAGATGGAGTACACAAAAGAGCAACAAGGTGATCTTATCTTGACCTCTATTCTCATTCAGAAGGCACAGACAAATATCAAATGTTCCTCTATTGCCAAAACAAGGTGGTAAACTTCAAGAAAAACCTTCCTGATTCTGGTTTTAAGTGCTTAAACATTTATTACCTGAATAGGAGAGGGTTGTGGGAGTTTTTTTAAGCTGAAGAAGAAATTAAATGTACATGGAAAACAGAATTTTCTCCCATAAGATCCTTTATTTCTGTATGAGTAGCTCTCAGGTTTTTTTAGTGGAATTGATAATATCTGGATTCTTTTTGAAGGACGATTGGGAGCTTTGACATCTAATTTCTTTCTTAAAGTTAAGAAGATAATTTAGAAAGTAAAAAAGCAAAAGTAAGGAAATTCTGATAATGCTCTGATGTGTCACATAAACCTTGTCTTTAATAATTTGATTTTTTTTCTGTGTAGAGTAATACTGTCTGTGAGAAACAAGAGACAGTGGGAGCTGAGAACTGCTTGAGTCTTCCAAGAGATACATTTAGCTCTGGCAGAGCCATGTTGTAGTTTGTTAGGCTTTTACTCTCCTTGATGTCAGTGAGAGTCTTCCTACTGCCTTTGTTGGATGCTGGGCTGGAATTAGTCTGCACATGGCATTTCCTTTCAAAGGCAAAGCACACTTTTATTTGCCAGAGTTAACAAACAGCAACAACAGAACCCATCCCTAAACAGTTTGGGACCTCAGCTTCTGAATTCCATCTGTTAGAGCAGATCCACTCCACTGTGTTGTGCAGACCTACTGGTTTTAATTTCAATTGCATTTTATTTCCAGGAGAAATACTACCTGAGTGAAATTTGAGGTGGGACTCATGAATTCACCCCAAAGACAGTGGGAGGATGTTCTTCACTCCTCAAGACATAATGGCAGTATTCAATGATGCAATGATAAAAGAGCTTCTATTAATCCAATTCTTTAATGAAATCCTGCATATTTTCCTCACTTAGGTGAGTGAAATAGCCAACATTTGGCTTTGTACCATCTTAATTAATCCTTTGTTAGTGACAGGTTGAAATTATAATCAGCAGTACTGTGTCAGTTCTATAGGGAATATGTTCTGGCATGGACAGTTATACCATGGAATTGTGCTTGGAGAGGTTATTGGTGCTCGGGGGAAGAGAAATGAAACAAAAGGGCTTTGAAGCAGCTACCTTTGCAGCCTGCCTGCTTTTGTGCTGGGGGAGTGGATTTCCTGGGTTTAATGAGCTATATAAGAAGAGAGAGTTTTGTCAAAACTCTCTTTTGCGCTAGTGACTACTGAGGAGTGCCTTTGGACAGCAAGAAATCAGACATTTCAGAGCTGGAAATCTTTTCGTGGGCTATAGTTTAACAATGCTGTTCCAGCACACCCACTCTGGCAATTTTTGTGACTGGCCAAGTTTTGAGTTGGGGGAAGGGAACAGCTTTCCCATTGGTCATAAAATTCACAGAGTATTTCTTCTGAAGACAATAAAGCTGGGAGAAGGCCTCTTTATTTGCTGTGAAAATCATCACCCTTTCCGGCAATATAACTCCTGAAGAAAAGAGGGAGAAGGAAGAGACAAGACTGCATATCAAAGCAAAGCGAAGTGTTAAAAGGGTCTGTTGCCTCAATATGACAGATAGGCCTCAAAACCTCAGACAATGTAGGCCAGGAAAGGAAAAAAAAAACCCCACCATCGGACCTCACAACTTGTTTGCAAAGCAAAATAAATTAGCATTAGAACCAGCCCTGGGCCCTCTTTCAGAGCCTCTTCTCTTAACTTTTGAGGAATATTCTGCAGGCACTGAAACAAGCATCTTTCATAAAATCAGAAGCTGCCTGAAGATGTCCTGTGATGGGATAGTGTGGGATTATTGTGGGATTGCTGACAAAGCATTGCAACCTGGACTCCAGGGTTTAGCAGTGTTTCAGAGGAAGTTGTGTCTGTTCTTGGTGACTGGATGTTACCTTAAATCATCCCAGAAATGTGGAACAGCTTCTGGCCTGAGGATATGCTCAGTTCCCACCTGCATCTCTCTCTTACTTTAGTATTAAAAAACTGATGTTAATTTTTGAGTTTATGAAAATATAGACTGACAGAGATCAGGCCTCAGAGTTTTCTTTAGGACTCCAACCACTTATGTACTTTAATAGTGTAGGAAAAGTAAGGGGCAGATTCTTCCTAAGTCAAGTCAGTAATTTCACTGACTTAATTGAAATTGTGAAGCAAAAGTAATTTAAAATAAGTTTGAAGACAAACATTGTGCTGCACATGATGTTCTGTAAAGCTAAATTAAAAAACCCCACCAGCCACTGTATTAGAAAATGTGACATAGATCAAATTTTACATAAGAAACCTTGGTGTGGTAAGTGGGTGTCCTGGTCCTGTGCGTTACCACAAAGTTAGGTGCTAAAGGTTTGTGAAACTCAGTGAAATTCTATGTTTGTATTTTCTGCTACATCTTGCTCATCTGTTCTTTTATACATGCTTAGATTGTTCACGCTGAAAAACCAGAATCATAGAATTGAAACCTTTCAACCGACTCAAATTTTCCCTTCTGTTTTCAATTTTGAATATGTTCTGCTATTCTGATACAAAGCTCATTGGCCAAATTCTTCCCTTTGCTAGTGTAAACCTTCTATTCATCTTCATCATACAGAAGGAATTGGATCTGAAGTAGAGTAATTTTTATTCTCTTTAAGCAATGACTGGACAGGCAGAAGGACTCAACCTGCAGAAAATGTTGGTGGATTTCTGAGTGGCAAACAAGAGGAAATCCCATTGCCAATGACTGTATAGACTAAAAGGAAAGTGATTAACTGAGATTTTTCCCAAGTCTTGTGTGTTCTTTAGCGTTCAGCATTTTACAGGAATGGCCTCTGAAAAGGCTTGTTCCTATTCCTTTGATTTGAGGGAATATAACGTCTTCCTTCAAACATTATGTGATACAATTACAGTGCCTTTAGTCATGATGCTCTCAGTTCTCCTGTAATCAGCAGCAGAAAAACTGTCTTTTATGTCTGCAGAGTAAATTTTTATTGAAGAAGAATGATAGGAGAGTTGTCATCTACAGGAAAAATCTCTCCTCTGAATCAGTTCACCTGTTTCAAAACTCGTCCCCACCCTGTTTTATGGTAACATAAGTGCAGATCTTAAGGTGCACTTTCAGCCTTGTGAGCAAATTCTCCTGGGAGTTCACTGCTCAAACTCAGTGTTTTGGGCACACTTTTACCACAGGTGTGTGTTGTTTTCTCACACAGTCATAAAGTCAAGTCTGCTCCTGTGTGAGTGATGACACAGCTCCATAAAAATCCTGAAATCAACAGGACAAGATTTGTAGCTTCTTCTAAGGTGTTTTTATTCTACTTTCTATCAAAGAATTTGCCTGTAATTATGTCGTGTGCGTGTGTGAGTGTGTGTGTGTGTGGAATTACCACCTCACATTTCTATCTGTGGCTCTGTTCTGTCCTGTGTTAAAATTGCTCCTTGTCCTGGCTGTGCTCACCCTCTCCAAGGGGAAGTTCAGGAGAGAGGAGCTGTGTAAGTGTTAGAGTCTTTTCTCTCAGTGTTTGTTTCTGAAAATTTTGAGTACTCAGTGCTTCCTCCTTCAAGTGTTCTGACTCAAAACACATTGGCTTTTTCCTGTATGCTCAACTTGCTGAGGAGTGCAGAGATGGCACTGGATTCTACGTGCTCTGCATCGAGGATCAAATCCCTGCAGTGCCAAGGCAGGGACTGACACTCAGCCATCCTTCAGCCAGAGAAAGAAGGATGCATGAAAGCCTCAGCAGGACTTTTCTGCAGGAAATGCATTCTAGTAGTATTAAATCAGGAAGATAATCTCACATTAAATAATGAGATCTTCTGGAGGTTTCAGGTAACCTCACAGATTTCACTTTACATCAGTTGAACACATAGTTCTACACTGATGTTGTTTTTAAAGTTGAAATAATTGATTCCTTTGTTTCAGGTTAGTTGTATAGGTAACAGTATCAAAAGACCTGGAGGGCATGAGGTAGAAATTGCAATAAAATGTTTTGTTTGTCATCTGTCAGGACATGAGGCTGGAAAGCACCAGTAAGAGAAGATAACCATGAAATCTCTGGAGATGGGAATGCCACAGATTCGAGGCCTTGCTTCTGTAGCTGTTCCAAGTCAGACTCCTCAAAGTGAGTGAAACTTTGGCAAGAATCTCTCCCAGCCATAAAGGGATAAGATTACAGGAACATTTCTTGCACACTTCTGAGAATATCTTGCAAAAATTACTTTAATAATTATTGCTTTCACAGTGAAATATTATTGGCAGTATTAGTATTGATAATTAGTGCTTTGCAGAATGTAATTAATAAATACCAAAATAAAATTGTCTAAATTATTACTGTTGTGATCACCTCAGGTAAGTCTGAGCCTCATTTTTTTCATCATTAAGAACAGTGGTCTGTATCTAGTCACAGGGAATAGGGAAAGCTAATAAATAATAAGTGTGATTCCTTCATTCTTGCAACAGCAGACCTTTACTGAAATTCCCAAAGGTTTTGTGAAGAGACAGAAGGATAATGCTCAGTGAACAGACACAGCTTTAGGGATATAAGAAGAATTGGATTCCATCTAAGAAAATTATGAGGGATTTGATCACGATCCAGCAAACAACATTTGCAGTGAGCCTGGTCACACACCTGAAATCACTGCAACACCTGCATGTACAGAACCAAACTCACTCAGGTGCTTTCCTAGACCTGACACTGCTGCAAGGGAAAATATTTTAAAGTTATTTTATTTTTTGGGAAACCATGAAGGACAACAGTGCCCTTGCTTTTAAACAGAAAAAGACAGAGGATAAGGAGTGAAGGAAGAGAAAGGAACCAACTCTGATGAAGCAGATCTGCTGGCACTGAGCCTGCCTGGCCTAGCAGAAAAACTAATATATATTAGAGGGAAAGAAGCAGCAGGAGAATTGTTTCTCTGGATTTTTTCCCTGAAGTAGCTTTTAAATGTAGCCTTCCACTGGCCCACGGGCATTTGAGCGGATCTGTTCCTATGGCCTGCTGATTTCTGCAGTTCTGGACACAGATATGCTCAATATCTTGTTAGACACTCCATGAAGAAGACACTCCCAGCTCTCCTCTGAATGCTCTGACCTTTGCAGGCTTGAAATTTGCAAAGTTAGAAATCTCTGATTTCTTCTTGAGCAGCAGTTAGAATGTGATATTTTATATTATGTATGTGTATATATATGTCTATATGTGTGTGTGCTGTCTCAATCTATTCCAGTGTCCCACTATCAAAGGGACAGCACAGAACAAATCAGGTCTTGCTCCCTTGGTGTGACTGGAATCCACAGGAGCACAAAGCAGGTAAGGAAGGGAGCAGTGTTTTTTTGGGGGGAAGGTTCTGCTGTCTGTATTGCAATTGCTCACAATTAGTGAGCAATTTTGTTGCCCTTGTAAGGACTCCTCAAAAGTAAGTTGCAAGTTTTTTCAAAACAGGCCCTCTTCTATTTTTTCTTGGATAATATTCAGTGAAGAACAAATATAATTTTAAAAATACAAACTTTTTATCCCCTCAAATTCTTATTCACACAGAGCAACAGTCTGTTCTGATTGTTCTGTTGAATTCTGTGGACTCTCCATGAACTAAAGCTGTGTTCAGCAGGAGTGAGGAGGACTGTGCCCATACAAATTAGATGCATTATTTTAGTACAGACAACTTTTCTATGCAGTTGTTTTCAATTCTCTAGCATTTGTTTTCAGTAATTGCTTTTCCACCAGAGATTGATTCAGTCCCTGCTTTGAAGACTTTTATTTACAGGCAGGTGTGGAGGGATGGAGGGAAAGGGAAGGAGCCTTCCTGGGAGGCAGCACTGAAATACTGGGAGCATCTCTTTAGGGGAGGAATTGAGCATCCCTAATTTCTACTGATCTCAGTGCACGTTAAAGCTGCTCAGCACCTCAGAGGATCAAATACTTTCATACAGCACATTATGCCTCTGTTCTTTTCAGGCAGTTTTCCCTCTTCTTCTTTTTCTTTTCCCCTTTCTTCTTTAATATTTTTTTCATATACAGAGTGCAAGTTTCTGTTTTAGGGATGCTCAATATTTATATTTTTTTTCTTGCTCCTCCTCTGAATCAAACAGAACCTTTCCCTCAAGCTTCATGGCTTATTTTTGCTGTTTAAATACAATTGAAGAATTGTTTTGTACTCCTTGACTGTCATGCAGCAGAGCCTAATCTGTGGCTGTATTACCAGGCTGTGTTGCCATGGATCTTTGTATTCTTGCATATTCTGAGAGCTGCTACTACAAAGTGAAACAAGCCTTTCCTTATCATCCCTGTTTTTAAAGCATTGACTCATTGTTTGATCTTGCAGATCTCATTTCAGTGTTCTGAGTTTTGGAGGGGTTGTTTCTGGTAGAAAGCCTTACTGCCAACCCCCTGCTGTGCATATTTTACTTGAACTTTTCCTAGGTACTCCAAAACTTGAGGAGAGTAAGCAAAGAATAGGTGGTGGCGAATACAATATTTCCTGTTTCATCCCAATCTATAGAACTGCTATTAAAGGCAACTATTGGATAACACAAACTTTAAAAACATATCTGAAGTGAGAAATGAAAGGACATTGCTTTTCATTTTCCACAGGATTAAAGGTCAAGCAAGAAACATAAGAAATAATCAACTGATCAAACCCAGCATCCAATAATTGAACCAATATTTAACCGTTAGCAAGAGAATCCTTCAGAGCAATCAGGATCTTTCTTTATTAATCTGAATCCTTCCCTCCGCACAGGGAACCTGGCAAAACCCCCACAATGACACAACAACAAGTAAAAGTCCCTTCTCAGCACAAAACCTCCGTGCCCTCCTACCTGTGGACGTGGATTGCACCGTTTTCCTCATCCAGTCATAAGAGCTGTGCCTTTGGCTGTTGGGAGAGATTTGCTGGGCATTAATTGTATCTACAGGAGGTAAGCCCGCAGCAGCAGCGGGGTGCAGGGAGCTGTAATCAGCAGAGCTGTAGGAGCCCTGGCCAGGGGACGAGCCATTGATGTGGGCAGCGGGCACGGCGCTGGAAGGGCCTGGGCCGTAGGCGCTCCAGTCCTCGCGCTGGGGGCCGTAGTGGGAGCCCCAGGCCGGCGCCGGCTGCCCGTGGCTGTCCAGGGCTGGCACTGGGTGGTATCCCATGTAGTCGGAGTAGGCTGGAGCAGACACGAAGTTTTGCACGGGCAGGTTGTTGCTGGTGCACCTTGCGGATCCCGGATACATGCTGGTGTCTTTATCCAACAGATAGCTCACGTACATGATGCTCACAGCCTGCCTTTGTCTTGCTGGGACATCCTGCTCCTTGCAGGGTTTGTTTGATCTCCCTTCCCCTCCTCTTTCTTTCTCTCTTTTCTAGCCCAGCCTGGCTCTATAAATGACTCCTGCTAGCCCTGATGTCCCTTTACTACACATGATTAACAATGGTTTTACCAGGTGCTGGTGGTAACAGTTTACTAAGGTCCTGCCTGATGTCACAGATAACTGCCTGCCCCAAAATTACATTTGCATTCAAATGAAGGGCTGCCCATACAGGCAACCCCACCTTGCTGCTAGTTCCAGTGCTTCCTTTCTCACAGATCTTTATGTATTGCCGGCCCCGTTCTTTACTTTGAGAATGTGGTTTGAAATCTCGTGGTCTCCGAGCAGAGCTGAGTACGTAGTTAACCATGACTGGTCAGGCAGTAGAAGTTGTATTTTTCTTGAGCAGTGCATGTCAGGATCTCACTTCAGGCACTTGGTTAGTTAGTTAAAGCCTGGTGTCTGCTAGTCCAGTAGTAGTTCTGCTCCAATGTGCTCTATTTTTTTTAAGCTAAAACCAAAGGAGCAGCTCAGTGTTTAACAGCAGCTCTTACAGAGCTCCTCACATGAGCACTCTTCTTGACTTCAGCTCTTCATCTGTGTGGGAGAGCACTTAGAAACCACAGTAATCCCGGTGATTTTACCATTACAAAGGATATACAAGAAGTCTCATAGTCATTTTGAGCATTTGTTCATACGAATAGTCTTGTTGATGTTAGCAAGCTATTCATGAGCTGGCTGCTTGCCATGGTGATTGAAGTTCCTCTGTTCTAACCTCCAACGTTCACAGAAAGGGAATCTGTTATTGAGAGAATGCAGAATTTGTCACTTTCCCTGTGCTTATGTCTTGGTTGTGATATTGAAATGAGTGATAGTTTTCCCTGAAGGTTTTTTTTGTTCTCATTGCTGTGCTTCTTCACAATAACCAGTAACCAAGTAACACCTTTTCTTGGAAATATGGGAACAAATTATAGCTTTTTAGCTCAGTTTAGCAGTTTCCTAATTTTCAGGAGCAATCTTATGTTTGTGAGTAACAAATCCCTAGGAGATCGTCTATAACCAGGAGCAAGGAGAGAAAGTGTGGATTTCTTTTCTTAAACGAGATGGATACCTTAGCATTGTCTCTTAATGGGAGTTCACCCTGTTTTCATTCCTGTTCCTTTAATGATGTGATACTTAATTGCACCTTTATTAATGATTCGACTTGTTAAAAGGAGTTTTTCCTTAAACAGGTGCAAAGTATAATGAGTTTTTTCTTTGTTTGGAGGCGTATTTTTTCTCTGGGTCTTTTGCACTTCAACACCATTTAAACTTCCAGGTTCTCGGGTGGAAGGAATCACTTTGCACACCTGACGACACAATTCTTTCCTTTAGTGAGAGAATGGTGTCCTTAGGCTGCATTCACAATGTGCCTTGGGGCTGGAGTTGTGGAAAAAGCTTTTTTTGACTGATAATCTCAGAAGCACAGCTACCTGCTCGGAGCATTTCAGATTTTCCTGCTCTGCACTTGGGTAAAATTTGTGCTCTTTTGCTTGTTTGCTTGTTTTTGAGGGCTGATGTTTTGCCGGTGTAATTGCTGAAAGGTATTTTGAAAATCATTAGGTGGTGGGAAGTTGCCAGAAGCTGTTTCTGCTGCTTGCATATGTGAGCTCACTCAATTGCAATTTGCACATCTGTGACAGCTGGCCACTCAAAATTACCCAGCAGAGCTGCTGGGAAGGACTTCTCAAATCCAGGGAAATCAGTGATCAGTGGATCATGGATCTGAACTGTTTAATTCTGCTGCAGCAGCAGAATAAATCACAGTTGTCCAGTTTAGAATTAGGTGTCTCTGAACAGCCTGTCTGCAGTTCAAGTGTGATTTTAATGTACTGGGACCTTCCTATTTTTTAACTCGAGTGTTTTTCTCCCTTCTCAAATTTAGAGCACTGGGTTGCTCGGTAGCTCTTGAGGGTTGAAATAGTTACAAAGAAAGATTCTTTACATCTTTTTGTTGTAAGTTAATTCCATTTCCTTTCTTCCTCTTCAAAACTGTTGAAGCCTCATCCTTGTAGGCATTTCAGTGCCTCTCCTGAGTGCAGGTGTAGCAGTAAATCAGCCAGAGGGAGAAGGAGCATTTGCTCCTTTACTGGAGCCCTCCAGCTGTCTGCAAAATGTTCTAATTATGTTCATTCAACTAAACTTTTCCTGCAGGCTTTATCTACCTGATAGACCCCAGCACAGAGCTCTGCAGAAGGGCTGAGTTGGATCTGCCCTTGTTCAGTGCTCAGGAATGTTGGATACACCAGGCTCCAGTCATGGATTCATTCTCTCCCACTGCAGCATTGTTCCATGAGGAACATTTTGATCTGTATTTCAAAATGGTTCAATTTGTCTCATGGAGCTACTGAAAGCAGTGAAATGGTGATTAGTCCTGTGTATTTGAAAAATCACATAAAATACCTTTTGATGCCTTCAATAATACATGGATATAATGATATGGAAGGGGATTTTTCCTCTTCCATACTGCCTAAAGAATGGGCTTTACAGTCTGGGATGGTTGAACTGACAATGCTTTTGCTCCTCTGGCCTCATGCTGTGGCCATGAAGCAGGAAACTGTTTCCTGTGGATTCCTGAGTACCCTAAGTTGGTCTGGCTCCAGCAAGCTGTACTTCAGCTTTGGTTAATCCAAGCTTTTGTAATTTATATCATTTCAATCTTACCTATTAGTTAAACCACAGTCATTTGACTGTAATTGCTGGAGCTATGTGAATAATCATATATTAATATAGTTAATTAAAAACTAAATCTTTTCAAAAGTTCTCAAATGCAAAGTGAATGGAAATGAGAAATCTCCCAGAGTTCTCAAGAGGGAAAATAACTTTATTGAGATGATCCTAAAACACCTTCACCCTCGGGCCTCTCTGAGATGCATTTTTCTAGTTCTAAATTTGCATAGTTTCCATCCTCTGAAGCTGGGAGTTGGTGTCCAACCAGACATTCTGGATGGGAAAACATCTCTGAAGAAGGCTTTATCAGGTGATGATGATGTGGGCAAAGACCAAGCAGCAACACTGGGATCCTCCAGTCCACTTTGATTATTCCTCTTCTGCTACATGAATGAGTCCCCAGAGCTTTCCTTTGTCATGTCACAAAGCCATGGATCTGCTAAGGCCCCATCCTTGTGTTTCCAAGCTGATCTGTCTCACGTTTTAACTACATCCCTGTCCTGAGATGCAGACCTTCTCCTACACATCCCATCTTCTTATCTAGGAACTGACAGAGCTCTAGTAGCTCTGTTTTATTTTTCTTTTATTTTTCTTTTATTTTTCTTTTATTTTTCTTTTATTTTTCTTTTTAAAATTATTTTTCTTTTATTTTTCTTTTATTTTATTTATTTTTCTTTTCTTTCCAAAGAGTAGCAGCACCCATTTTTGGAGGCTGATCCCATTCCAAGCCTGATCTCTGACTCCAGTGAGGCAATGGGGACAGCTGGTGGTCAGCTGCCTGCATGGCAAGGAGACATTTCCGGGTTTACAGGGACCGTGACCTTACTCAGATTTCAAAGTTCTCAGCCTGCTCAGTTCTGTTTGGAACAGGACTCGTGTCTGTCACATGTCCAACTGCAGGAAGCAGCAAAGCTCCTGAAGAATTCTGGCTTGGAATTCTGGATATGTTGCAGGGATTTTTGCTCTGCTGTTTGATTAATGGTAACATCTCTCCTTTGAAACCTGAAATGAACTATTATGCAATGTGCCAGGCTTTTAAAAATTAACTTTTACAAGGAATTTTCTGGGCTAAACAGGTCTGAAAGGTGCTGCAATACAGAGTGGGGTAGCTGGGTGGTGACAGAGCTGGGGTGTGAGCAGGCAGGGCTGGGACACTCCTGCCATCACACGTGACATCGAGCCACGGGGCTGGAATGTCACATCCACTGCACACCAGGGAACGGTCTCAGGAGGTGATGACAGTGAGGAGCCAAGAGCAAGACTGTGAGATTTTGGTCTTGTATTCCCTAAAGAGCAGCTGTGCTTCAAATGTATTATCTTTGTTAATCAGTGTGTATGCTCTTAGAATAATGCCCCCAACTTCCAGCTAACGTAAGTGTAGCCTTTAGGATGGCTACAGTAAACAGCTGTCTCACAAGAACTCTGAGAATACTCCTCGTTCTGAAAAAACTAATCTCCTTTCCTCACTGTTGTTCTCTGTGCTTTGAATTTTAACACCTTCAATGTGCTGCATCTCCTTGGGCTGCGTGAGTCACGGCCCTGCTGCAGTGGGATTGGAAGTGGTGACATTGTGGCAGCCTTAACCCGATAATTCACTGCTCCGTGACCTTCCCAGAAGTGCAAACAGATCACAGCCTCTGTCCAGTGCCTGCTGCCTCACCTGCCCCTCTGCTGCCCACAGGAGCAGGAGAAAACCCATCCACAAAGAGCTCCCTTTGGTCACTTCACACCCAGTGCACAACACAAGGTTCCAGTCCCTGCCCAGAGCCCCAGGCTGAGGGAATTCCTGCTGTCAGCTCAGTGAGCAGCTGAGCTCAGCAAAATGGGATCCAGCACTCCCACCCGTGGGGTTTTGTGTTTGTGTGGTTAACACTTCTCTGCTGCTGAAAACCCCTCCTTGAAATTTAGAAGGAAACCGTGCTATATTTTAATATTCGGGCTGCTAAATCCTGTCTGGAGAAATTCTTTACCTTAGATGATGGTTTTGAAAGCTTTGTGAACTGCTGGCTCTAGGAGCACATTCTGGATTTGGAGAATTGGCTGCTGAGCACAGACTGTATGTGGACTATTTTAATCGAATTCTTAACTAACATAAATAATTTTTATTTTTTCTTTTCAGAAGTGTGTTTTTCCCCCCCCTCCTTTAGTATGGAAAATATCCCTGGATACGAGAGTGTCTCGGCATAAGCGAGGGATCCACAAGTACGTTTCCTACAGCTGTGTAATCACTCCTGAATGAGAGTCACCGCAAGGGCCTCTCCAAAGTGACAGTTCCCACTAGGTGGCACTTTGAGTCCATGGCACGGGCAGAACCCCGGCTGATGGAGTACCTGTGAGCTGCCACTCGCATTTGTACTTAGTGATTGACCAAGCTAAAAAAGGATCAATGTAGTGCTGCCTGCAGCAAGTTTCACAGCTCCGTTTAATACCAACATTGATTAAATCCCCACCCCCAACTCCGTGTGGAAGAGCATTAATACAGAAATTATCCCCTCTCCGAATCTCTGCATCCAGCTTTCTCCACTGCCCCACCAATTTCCCATCTCCAAAAAACTCTCCCCAAACCCTCCAAAAACCCCAAACAAACTAAACCCCCAAACCCAAAAGAAGCAAACAAAAAACCTCAAAAACCCCAAAACAAAAACAAACCCCCCAACCAACCAACTAATCATTTATGTCCCTGGAAATTTAACTTCATACTGTTGCTTAAAACCCCAAATTTTATGGTTTTATTTGAAGTGTCCAGATAAGTGTCAACTCCCCAAGCTCTGTTCTCATTGATATTCAAGGCTCTCCTCAGAGTGGTGCAGGAATTTGGAGTTTGCACTAATAAAATAGGCCATAAACAAGGACAGAAGTGACTGCTGGAGTAACAGGCAAAGAAATAAATTATGTGGACAAAACCGGGAGCTGCAAAGGGAAAAGTGCATTGGAAGTGTTTGGTTCTGTGTTGTCTGACCCGGGCTCAGGGAGCATCACACAGCACCTCAGAACCAATTCACTGCTCACTGCTACTGATGATGCTGCTCAGCCCAAACTTAGGAGTGAGCAGTTTGGTGAGAGCAGAAATGCTAAAGATACAGGACAGCAGCTGAGGAAACCTGGAGCCAGGTTTTAGCACAGCTCGAGTTCTGTTTTGCTGTTGCCACGTTATTTCATCTTTAATTTATGGCAATGAATCTTAAGCTGTTCAGGGTACAATGGCAGAGTCCTGTTCCTCACCATGGTTTATGAACAGAGGAGCTCAAGTTAATGAGAGAACTGGACTGAGTCTCTTCCAACATCTTGTTAAGGACATAAGTTCATGCTCAGCAGCTGAAGTAGGGGTTTGTGAGCAGTAAGCTTGCATATGGCTCTCTGAGTGGTTTCTAGGGTTCAAAAATTACTCAGAAAGCTCAAAAAGAGCCTTTCAGCTATTTATGTTGGCTGTGCCCTTGTGAGGGAAGCTAGTCTAAGTAGCAGGCTTGCAACTGCCATTGTTAAAAATTCATTATGAACCAGATGAGATTATTAAAAATAAATCAAATACTTTTGGTTCACTTGTACTGGTTAGCTGAATGTATTTCTGCAAATCCTGGTATAAAAACTCGTGAGTTGAAAACATTCAAGTTTGGTGTTAAAAGCAAGACTTCTGCCATCACCCTGAGAGAAGCTCTGAAGTCTCTTTGGGGGAGGTTGGTGACTGTACAGCTTTAAGTGCACAGCACCTGCAATGCTGCAGCAAGAGAGGGACTTAAAATAGCAATGTGTGGGCATTTAATCTGTTTACTTGGGAAGTGACAATACCTGCGAGTGCCCCTTGGATGGGAGCTCACCGTGCTGGTCTGTCCCTCAGAATCTGAGTGAAGGCACTCAAAGCAAACACATCCAGGGGCAAACGTTTTCCAGAAGGGAAGAGGCAGAGATGCTCCTCTGCTTGGTCTTCTTGCCAACGTGCTGAGTGGCAGGGGCAGTTGTTTTTAGCCCAGAACAAACGGCATGTGCAATTTACTGCTGCAAAATATTATTCTGAACAAAGAGCTCGGGAGGAGCTGGGTAAAGATGTGATAATTGCATGAGTCACAGGCAATACAATGTTTAAAGAATCTCAGTCCTTGGGCTTCAAGCTACATTGTCGGTGTAGTTCTCCAGGATTGTGCAGAGTGTGATTTACTGAAGTTTTCTCTAAAGTATCTGAGTTTAAATTCTGATTATTTGGAAGACAGCATGCTTGAATAAACACATCATTGCATTCGTTTTGCATAACAATTCTTGTTTCTACTTTTACAGCTGTATAATGGTATTTCATACTTTTTACAGTGCCTGATATTCAAGGAGATCAAAGTATTTAGCAGATATTTTCTATCTTTGAACTTCTAGCAGTGGAATAAATATTTCTGCTCAAATCTAATCTATTACACTGGGACTGCCGTGCCTGTTCAACTGAGCATGAAATCATCTGGGGGTAGATGATTATCTGCATAGATACTTCTAGGAAGTAATTAGAACTCACTTGGCATAATTATATGGAGTTTGGACATTCTGAGAATAAAGAGTCGTGGTTAAAAACCTTTATTTGAACATTTGTTGAGCGCAGGATCCTACATTTAATTAAATATATTATTAGAAGCTCTAGTTCATAGAACTCTCTAATAATGTTGGTTGTTTCAATGGCAGTAGTTCTCTGTGTGGATTTTTGCTGTGTGGAGATCCCTTCCCAATGTCCTGTCATGTCCCCTTTCCTTGCAATTCCTGAATGGAAGTGTGGGTGTACATGGAAAAAGAGCCATTTATGTAATTCTAATTATTTCTGTACTATTTATTTCTCTAAGATTGCTCTGATTGTAACTCCCAAGTGTTTTTTCCTGCCATATTTCCTTTTCATGACTAAAACTGTTTCTTTACTTCTCTTAAGGCACCGGAAGGAATCCTTGAGGTCCCAGGCTCAATATGTCCTTTTTTTCTCAAAGCCTTCCAACAGGATATCCCATTTTCAAAATAAATACAGCATTTTGTTTTTGGAAAACAGGAAGGGCAGGCCATGGAATAGATGGCAATAAAGATTGTTGCAGAGATGTCCAAAGTTGGAACTCAGATTTTAGCAGAAGGTGTATAGATCATGAACAGGAATCTTCCCTTTTAAAGGCTTCTAAGGAAAAGAAATTACAGCAGGAAATGCTAGATGGAATTTTCAGTCTTTCCTCTAAAGAGATGTCTTATCCACAAACAAAGCCATTTGAAATAGGGACTGGCTTGTAAACATGAGACGAATTCACTTGTAAAGGAGGTTTAGATATTGTCTGCTGCTCAGTGCATGAATAAAAGCTAAAAAAAGTTTTTATTATACAGCAAGCAGCCAGTGCATCTTATTCCTGTGGTCGTGGTGAGGAGGTTTGGTTTTGTTCTTTTTTGTTCTTTTTTTCCTTCTCCTACTACAGTCATGGTGCAAAAATTTAATGAGCCATCTGCTGAACCACAGTTTTACTCTGTAAATCAACAGGGGGAAATAGCAGCCTCTTCCTTAGCAGAGCTATTCTTTAAATATGTTCAAAGTGGGATCTTTTTTATCAAAGTGCTATCACTTTTCATAATACAGCAACAATTTTAACATTTAAAGCAATTGGAAATCTCAGCTGAGGTTTAGCTCGTTTGGTTGTTTGGAGTCACAGGATACTGGATGTGGTATTACAGGGACAGATTGTCCAGGTTTTTATTAAACCATAGAAATTCCTTCATTGTCAAATATTTCTAGGCTCATCAAATCAGAGGTAAAACATCACATTTGATATATTAGTCACTTTTCCATTAGCACACTTATGTTATGCTCATGTCGTACCTGCAGCCTGAGATGAAAACATCCTTCTCTTGCAGCCTGCACACACAAATACATCTCAGCACAGCTCCATGGATCTCACTAAACCACACATTTGGGGGGAGTCTTGCCTTGTTTCTCAGGAGTTTATGATGAGAATATTGCCACTTGCCTCACATTGGGCTATGGTTTGTAATTGCAGACCTCATCTCATGAACAAATCTCACATGTAGAAATTTCTTAAAAGGTTGCTGCAACACAAATTTTCTCCTGTCTCATCCAAAAAGTTTCATTTAGTAAAATCTGGGCTTAAATACTACAAAAAAAATTCCCCACAAAACCAAACAAACAGTCTGGTATAGAAATACCTCTGTAAGCCTGATTGTGATTACCCTTTTTTTGTTCCCTTTGGGGTTTTTGTTACTTTTAGATCTAAGTAGTTGTTAAAGGAAAAACTTGGTTTTGCTTGCTGGACAGAGCACAACACATATCCAGTATGGTGAGACCTTCCTTGCTCCAGAAATTGCTGGGAAGGGAGCAGTAAAGAAGTTCTGATAGGTTCAGGTAGCCCTGAGAAAGACCAATGGAGAGCTGCAGCTTCTCCTTGTGGCTCAGTGTCATGAATATTCCTGAATGTATTTCTAATATTGCTGTTGGAAACAAGAAGAGAGCTGCACCCTTCTCCTGTTTGTAGCTGCTGAGTTGTGAGCAACAGCCACAGGGGATGAAATTGGCTTTCAAGGCATGTCCCAGTGATATTTCAGAGCCACGGATGCATCTGACTTTGCCTCATGAATAAGCCACAACAAAAAGTGCTCCAGCTGGTGATCAGTGCTGCTTCCTCAGCAAATGATCCTGTTGCTATGAGACAAAAGGGACTCTGGGCTGGCTGCAGTGGCTGGTTTGATCCAAACCCCATCCAGAAGGTTGTTCTTGCCAGATGATGCAGCCTCAGTGATTTCAGTATTTACAGGACCTGCTGGAGTCTTGTTAATAAAATATTTCTTCTATTGGGATGTCACCAGAAATAGAAAGAACCACATTTGTGATGTAGATTTTCAAAGAAAAATGGCAAATGAAGGGTTGGCTTTAAAATGAGATTCCAGATGGGAGAGGATCCCTGAAGCTTTGCAGGTCCTGCAGGCCTCATGAACAGGGAAAAGAGACTGAGGCACAGGGAGCTGCACGTCTGTTTGGAGATCTGGTGAAACAGCAGAGGGAGAGGATTTCTTTATAAATGATTCTGTAAAATGTCAATAGGAGAGGAGAGTGGTGGACCAGAGGATACTGTAAGAGGTGTAGGATCTTTGAACCCCATGTGCTCTGTGAATCTGTGGTTAACACTAAATGCTTTGAAGGTAATTATAAAACCAGCAGTGAAGCCATGATGTGCTTAAATGAGGAAGTCAAGAATGAACTGTGGGTTTGTTAGTGTCAATAGAACAGAGTATTTCTTCCTGCTATTTCCAGGTCCATCAATTGAAGGTTTAAGCAAACACTGTTTTGCAACAAGGTCTTTGAAATTGTAAAGTGAATTTTAGAGCTGTTACATCTTTGTCTGAGAATAATCAGCCTGAGCTGCTTCATGCAGTTCTTTGGCCATGATTTTGGCTGCTGAAATCCTAAAATAATGTTGTGTCTAAGTGTGAGGAGAAATGTGTTCTGCACAACCAGGTACTGGCTGGTATCTTTGTCAAATCAAGGTATTGCATAGCTTTGAAACACAGCTGGGGTGCACAGCTCTGGAAATGGCTTCCCTGAGCTCCTCTGTTTGGAGGCAGTTTGGAATTCAACCACAGAAAAGACTGACATGTCTCTGACAAGGAGAGGTCATTCATTGTCCTCTCTGGGGTATCTCCACCCAAACTCACCTGCACTGTGCAGCTCCTCAGAAACACATTGGGAGGGCAGGAACTATTTCAATATATTCCTTTCTAATTTCAGCTGATACTAATGCTGCTTTAGGGAAGAGGAGAGAGAAAATGAAACATTTGCAGACTGCTTTTTTCTTCCACTCTGTCCCTTTTTTTCCCTCTCAGGGATGGTGTAAATATTAGCAAATTAAAAAAGGCATATTATTTTGAACAGATCCTCATTTCACAATAATTAGCAAACTCTAATGGCCTTTAGGAAGAACCTTTTCCATTCCATTCTGTTTGATTAGAGGAGCCCAACAGGAGGATAACGAGAGAACAGAACTGCTTTCCTTGCACATTTGCTGTATGATAGAAGAGATAGGAGATGTTTTTGCTCCCTTCTGGTGATACTGTAAGGAAAGTAGCAGGAGCAGAGTTGCTCTTGCAGGTCCCTTCTTGCATCACAGTATTTAGAAAATAAACTTCTACTTCAGAGCTCGGTAATCCTTAAAAGGTTTGTCAAGATTGCTGGAGTCCACACCAAGTGCTCAAAATAGTTCTGCTGCACTGGCAAAAACCCATTTGCTATTACATTTCCTGTCATGCTGTGTTTGTGTGGGTGGTGGCTTTTTTTGGGTCACTCTCCTCACAATTAGGTAGTTCTGAGAAGTTTGGAGTGTCAGTCTGAGCCTCAGGTTGTTGTTGCAGCTCTGATGAAGTGCTGTTGGGAGCAGGTCCAGATCCGTGTGAGGGGAGGGAACAGGCTCATTCCTTCTTGTTGGAGATGACAAGGGCACTGGTACCTGTCCAGGGCAGAGGAAGGCTTTGAGCCATGACTTCTTCCAAGTGAGTAATGAGGGCTGGAGATCACAGCAGTGCTCAGGAGAGCTCGAGTGAAAAGAGGAACCAGGAAAGCCCAAGAAATGAGGCTGAGGGCTGGTGTTACCTGTAACAAACTCTGGCCAAAGCATTTTCTTAGGCTGTGTTGTCACATCATGGAGAAAGTCCTTTAAAAACCATAATGACACTGCTCCAGGCTCAGTAGGATTTCAACTCCAGCTGAGCTACTTGCTCCTCTGAGCTGAGTCACCTCCACATCCACCCCCTCGTTTTCCTGGGATGCTGGGATCAGGCAGGCACTGTTCCACCTGCTGCAGGCTGCTGAGTGCTCCTGCCTTCTCAGCCAGCTTCTCACAGCAGAGGGGGAGAATGGGCCGGGGGCTCCTCTCCTGCTCTGTCCCTGAGTGCCAGAGCCCCTCTGAGGGAGGGCTGGATTCCCCACCCTGGGCTCCGTGGGTGCCGTGATTCCCCCGCTGAGGAATGCCCTGGAAAACAAGCAGCAGTGCTGGACTTAAGCAGCAGGGGCTGCCTTTAGCCCCAGAGTGGAACGTTTCACAGCAGAACTCCACAGCAGTGCCAATTTAATGGAAAATAAAATCACTCCAGACCCCCAGGTACTGCTGAATCACATCAGATCCCTCTGCAGAGTCACCTTTGTTGCTTGGCAGGGGGAATTGCCAGAACTGGGCAAGTTTTTGGGCCTTCTTCCCCCATGGTCTCCCAGTCTTATCCTCAAGGGCCAAGAGAAGCCAGCAGGGGTCCTGCTGATCATCACAGAGACAGAAGTGGCAGCAATACTTCCCTCACAGCTGGAAGTCTGTGCTGGATAATACCATGTCACTGTACTCCTCATCCTATCAGATCCTCCTCTGCTAGGAAATAGGGATACCTGGAGCTGTCCTGATGAGTTAATGGATGCAGCAGCTTCTCGTGGTTTGGGACTGCTTGGTCTTTGTTTACCAACTGTGTCTCCATAACCATGTGCACAGGAAGTGTGTTCACTTTTAAAGGAGAACCTGTGCTGTGATCTTTGACTTGCAGGAGCAGTTTTCAGGCACTTGCCTAGAGAGCAAATCCATAAATCCAGCCTATTTTTTATGTACTGAGTAGCTGTTTTCCACTCTTTACAGCAAGTCAGCTTTTCCCATCTCCACACGTCCCCCATCAGTTTGGTTTCATTCCCATTCTTCAAGGAGTAGAAATTTAGAAAGCACAGAAAAGCTGATTGCCTCTTTCAGAATGCCAGGACTCCAGTTTTGAGTCCCCAGGATCTCATTGCCTGGGTACTCAGCTACATGGGATCAGTGCTAAGCTGGCTGAGGCTGCTGTGGAAGGGAAGGAATGAGATGTTACTGCTCCTTCTCTTTCTCCTTCATCTGTATGGACTTAGCTGAAGGGAACTGCTATTTTATCAAAACCTAGAGATTTACCTTTGAGCAGCTGCCATCATTATTTCAAAACCATCTTTGACTGTCTAACTGCAGATTGTTAAAGAATATTGCACAAACCATGTTGCGACGGCTCCCTGGACTGAGCTCAGAAAAAAAGAGTTAATCTGTTATTATCATCATCATCTTTTGTTCCAAGGACTTGGCAGTTTGGGACATGCACAAATGAAGAAAACTGATTGTCTGCAGCACATGCAGGGGAGTCAGATGTCTCATTCTGTACCAAGGGTGTGCAGAGGTGCTCGGTGACACCCTCTCACTGACAGACAGCAGGAGACACAGCTTGTATTATAGATTATAGCTTTTAATATTTTATCCAGTGCTCTTGTGTAACTGCAACTTTTACAACTGTGATTTGTGGCTTCGGAGTTGCAAATTTTATGGCTTAAGCTTGCTGCAGAGTGCTGAGAAGTGTTTGTAGCTTTTGTTGTAGGGAGCAGAGGTTTCTGCTAAATGTTCACCAGGTAATTCCTGAGGTAATTGGCTACAAAGATTGAAGAGATTTCTCAACTATACCGTTGTGTCTCCCTCAGCCTTTCCACAGAGGAACCAGCTTTTCTCAGTGTTCAGCCTTTCCACAGAGAGCTTGACCAGATTTGCAGTTGCAGCTCAAACATTTGGCAGCTTCAAAAAGGGTCCCCAGTAATTCAGAGGAGTTTTTGATAGTATTTGTCTGATAAAAGTGGATCTCAAAGCTGAGACAAGTTGGGAATTCCTGACTTCAGTGTTTTCTGCCTTAACATTAATTGATCTTTTGATGAGCTATCATAAGCATTCTTTTTTTGCATCCAGGAGTGCCCCTCACTGCACAGGCAGATGGTAACTCTCATTCCTCCTGCCAAAGAGCTCGCAGTCTAATAGGTAGTGCAGCCAAAAAGTGGGAGGGAAAAAAGGGAGAGAACATAATTGATTATCACTTCTCAGACAGCAGCAGAGTTAGAACAGAAGCATCACCTAAGAGGGGGATGGGAAGGACATCACCAGCTTGAGAGGGTCCAGAGAAAGTGCCAGCTGAGGGCAGAGCTCAGGCCTTCAAAGCTTTCAAATAAAATCCTCTTATAGCACCAAAGAAAATCAAACAGAAAGCAATTATTTGTTTAAGGTTAAGGATGCTTTTCAACAGAAAATCCAATAGCAGCAGCCTCCCTTTGGAATGGGATGGACTGCTGGGTCTCTGAACTCCTGAGGGTGAGGACACTGAGGGGTTTTATTCTGTGAATGCAGCTTGTTATCTCAGCATCATGGAAAGTCCTGGCCCAGGCTTTTATTCACCTCTATTCCATCTCCAGAGGGAAAGTTATTCCCACATGGTCACTGGGTGCTGTGAGCTCCCTTACACCTGTGCTACAAACCTTGGGAAATAGAATGTTTATTCCTAACCTTCCTTTGGATTAAAAGGTTGTGTTTCCAGAGATTAGAATTTCTAAATTTGTATGGGATGAGATGAATGTTCACCTACAGGAGAAAGAGTAAGTTTTAGTATTGCAAGGGAGCACAGCTGCATCATCTTCTTTCTACGTGTGGTCATGAAATACTTTTGGATTCTAGAAAAACAAATTCTGGTCTCAGTGCAAGCCAAGACTCCTGGTGTTCTGCACAGTCTGGTTCTTCCTGGGGTCTGGGCTGGGTGAACTTGAGCAAACACTGACCCCAAAATTCTGTCACCAGGAGGAGTCACTGTCTGCAAACAGAGCTTAGACTGATACTTGCCTACATCAGGCTGTGCTGGGGGTTGGCTGAGGAGGAATCAAACAGCAGAAAGGACTGTCCCTGAACACTGATTTCAACTACAAAATAAGTTTACTTGGAGATGTGTAAGCTCAAGGCCTGGCTGGTATTTTTTAATTCTACTTTTTAAATAACACTGAAATTGAGCTGATCTCTAACAAAGAAACAATGATTAAGCAAAGCCTGCTGCTTATTTTGATGAATATTTTCTCTTTTTCTAGGGCAAGATGCCTTTCTCTTCCATACTGAAACACCTTCCCACTTTGCATCTGTTATTCTTAGCACCAGTCCTGTTGATAGAAAAAATAACATAAAAATAAACATAAGAGTAAAAAAGCCCCTCAATTTTCAGACTTGAACTGATTCAAAATTAATGTTTTAAAATTTTTAAGTATCTAATTAAATCGATATAAAGTGAAATATAATCCATGTAAATCAAATTTTGATGCAAAATTGTTCTGATCAATTCTGAGTCGGAAGAGAAGAACAAAGAGAAGTTATGAAGTTGTTGCTTTGTGTTTGTTACCTTTTGGCACCGTGACCCACCAGAGCTCTGATGGCATTCCCCAAAATCCTCTCCTCTCCCACATCTCCTGGACAGCCTGCACAGCTCTGCAGGGAGAGCAGCTCTGAGCTGTGCCCTGGAGCTCTGTGGAACCTTTCTCCTCAGCTCCAGACACACTTTGGCTCCTCAGGTGGAGATCTGCTCAGACACACAGGATCAGGGAACAACACCTGCAGGGTTTTTCCCATTTAGGCAATTTTCTTGGAGGCAGCAGCTTTTCCCTGCCTGTTTCCCATGCAGAACATCCTCAGTGTCCATCCCCTCACCTCCACACCTCTCCTGTTAACTCAGGAATGGGCTCCAGAACGGAATCCAGCAGGAGCAGCACAGGCAGACTCTGTGCCTAGTCCCAAATTAAAGCTTGATTAACTCATTAACAGGATTATATGCAGGAGGCTGAACTCTGTGAACCAGTGATGTCCTTTTCAATCCCATGTCCCCAGATCATGGAGCATGTGTCACAGTAATTGCCAAGTGCTTATGGAGGGCACAGAAATGCTTGTAAAAATAAACTTGGGCTGGCACACAGATTACATAATGGCAATGTCCATGTCAGGGGCTGTAAGGACCTGTGTCACTCACTCTGCTGCTTCAAAGTCAGATGTCACAGCAGCAGAGCAGCACTTAGAGAAGCTCTGGGAGACAGGAAGGGGGAATTGCCAGGAGCATTGTGCCTGAGGAACTCAGCCTTTGCACTTTACACAGTCTGACAGGGCTCAGACTCCCTTTTTGGGGAGTTTCCCAAGGGACTTGCCTTTCTTCTCCCCTGGGTAGCTTTGGAAGTGAGGACCTGACTCCCACGACCACTCACCACACACACAAAGTTCTTCATGACAGTCCTGGGAAGGTGTTCTGAGAGAGCCCAGTGGGGAGGTTCTGGCTGTGCTGCAGCTCCCTTCTGCCACTGCAGCTGACCTGACGTGGCAGCCAAGCTGCTGAGAGGCTCCCAGGAGGAATTCTGTGGCTGGAGGGACATGGCCCTGGGTGTGTGTCACACTGATACTTCAGACTGCAGGGCATGGCATCCGTGGAGGGACAGAGCAGGAATGTTCACACCTGGATTGTTCCCAGTGCTGCAGAGGTGCCCAGGATCACTGCAGCTGGGGACAGGAGAGCTCTGTGTGCAGCTGGGCCTTACAGGAGCTGTCATTTTCCTGTGGGTGTTCTCCAGGATGCAGATGGATGAGCCACAAACCCAGTGCTCCTCTGCCCAGAAGACTGCTTGGTCTAAAAGCTTGGTTCAGACAGCAATATTTAGTTAATTTTGATTCCTCTGAAAGGAAATGAAGGTTTTTAGGAAACAAAAGTAAAGTCTCCAACAGGGATTGAGTCTTCCTGAGTCCACAGACTCTCCAGGAATGGCTGCATTTCCTCACACTTTGCAGGCAATCTGTAAATGCTACAAGTGGTGCAAACCCACTTGACTCACAGCTTCTCAAGATCAAGATTAGGAGAAGCAAATCAGAACACCTGGATTTAAATCAGGTAACCCTCTGCTGGCACCACTTACACATGGCTGAGTAACTCAGCTGAGCAGGGAAGTCTGACCAGCAAAATCAGTTTTCAGCAGGGGTACAGAGAGGTACCCTCATAAAGCATTTATTTGGAGTCATGTTCACAGTGGATCTGTGTGATGTTACTGTGGGTTGTGAATGTCGAATTCTGTGACAGGAGAACTGGACTTTGGAAGAAATTCCAATATCTGTGGAAGAAACTTCTTTAGAGTTCTTTGGTAAAAAAGGCCCCAACAAACAACAACAAAAAAATTCAAAACAAAAAAACTCCCTCAAACAAAACAAAATACCTCCCTACAAACTACCCAAATAAAAAACATCCATAAAAAGCAAAACCACAAAGCCAACTAACTTCTGGGACCATGACAGTACATTAAAGCACATTTTGACAAAATTGGCTTTATTTTAGATCGATATTAAGGAAAAGGGAGAAAATAAGTTACAGATTTTGAAAATTACATTGCTTTTCATTATTGAGCTTCTGGCTTGCTTCACTCTGTCAGCACCTGTTGGTGGAGGGAGACAGCACATTCAAATCACAGATTTTAGACCTTGTGTCTGCAGCTCATGGACAGCCTGACACAGTGAGCAGCATTCACTCGCTCGTGTTTTGGTTTGAACCCCCACCACCAAACAGTGAAGAAATTAAATTGTAGTGGAGAGAGACTTCTGATATTTTTACCATTTTTTGGGTTCATTTTTTGTCCTGAATGAGTGCTTGTTCAGGTGACTCTTGTGTTCTCCTTCATCCTGATCATCCACTCCACGTTCCCAGCATCATTTTGTTCCACATAATCTTCCTTTCATGCTTTTCTCTGCAGAGCCTGAGTCATATTTCTTCTGAACTTCTGCCTCCATGGAGTTTGCCAGCTCTGAGCCATCTTGGCCAGCCTCTTGTGCTTTTTGCAATCTGTAGCTGTGCTGCTGCAGGGATGAGCAGCATCCTGGATTTGAGGCACTGTGCTCCTCCTTTTTCGTATTCCTCATTTCACAGTTTTTCTTGACCATCCGAAAGACAGAGCTGCTCTTCATGCACAGCACAGAAAACAGCCACCCACCTGTGCTCAGTGTTTGGTTTTGTTACATGAGGGACCCCAGTAACTGATGGTGACAAGTCCCTGCATTCAAAACACTTGATTTTCTGTCTCCTCTTCAAAGTCTGGCTGTAGAAATTCCAGTCACTAAATTGTTTGTGCATTACAGAGTTTAGAACTCACCCACAGCCTGAACCACACCTAAACACTGAATTCTGAAGAGAAAGAGCCACAACTCTCAAAGTCACAACTTGGAGACCACAAGAAGGTGTTTTATTTCAGTACTTTAAATCGATTTTTAAATCAAACCCCAAATTTCATCTTTGTTTTTAGCTGAAAACCAGCAGCACTGCAAAACTTATGCCTGGAACACTGGGTACATCTGAGACAGCTGAGATCTGGAGAAGTTTTTATTACAGGGCCTAACAGTTCAGTCAGCTCAAATCTGTCTCTGTTTTCTTGAGCTGAATGCACCTGGCAGAGGGACATAATCACAGTGTGAAAAACAGCAGATCCACAGTGGGACATGCAGCACAAAAATATTGCTGGATGTGTCTGTGCAACAAAACAAAAGCTCTCAGCTGGTTTGTTTGCCAGTGTTTACTTGTCCCTATTAAATGAGTTGCTTAAGCTTAGTTGGAATGTGGCCCAGTCAAATGCTGACCCTGCCTACAAGAAATATTTTTCTCTATCAGCCACTTGAGCTAATTTTGGTCACTAATTTATGCATCTCTATACATAATGATATCTACATAATGTCTTTTGGAGAAACATTTGTTAAGGCTGACAATAGCAACTGCCAGATACGTTGTAGGTGGAGTTATTTGCAGTGTTTGCTGTCCTTTCTAGAGAAAATAAGTTTTGTACTTCTCCAGAGTAAGAGCTGCATTAGTGACCTTCATTTAGAAGCTACAGAGCAAGAACAGGAATACAACAAAGAACAGAAATCCCAAAGCACTAAATCCTAAGCCATTGCCCAGCCAGTAAATCCCCTTAAAAGAACAGAGATTCCAGAGGTTTGGGACAGTGCTTAGTCCTCTCAGTGAAGAGCAAACATAAACACCAGGCAGTATATTGGATCCCTTTATAGGTGAGAGGATTGAGCATTTGCATTACTCTTCTATCTGCTTCTTGAGTGTGTCTGAGTAAATTCTGTTAAATTTTGACATTTGTCCCTATTTTCCATCCTCAATTCCCACATTTCATTTAACAGCCTTGACTCAGTCAAATTTGTGCCTGCTGATCTGAGTCCCTCCCTCGTGTGCCCCCACTTCCCCTTTAATTGCTGCAGAATGCCAACATCTTTTTCCATATTAAAAATAGGTTTTTCCTTCTGAGCAATTGGCAGTGTGGTGCCTGGATATTGCTTGGGTACAAACCCCTCCATCTTACTGTGCCACAATGCTCAGCCCTGGGTAGTTTGATGCTGGTTTCAGGGGGGAACAGGGACTAGTCAGGCAGGATTGTTCTGATTGAAGGAGCTCCAGAAAAACTCTAAATCAGAGGATTTGAACCAAGTGATTCCCCACAATGGGCACGGCAGCAAGCACAGACCTGACAAGCCAGGTTAGGAGAGGAGGTCATTGGGAATGAGCATCACTTGTTTATCTTTTCTGTGGAAGTAAGAAATGCAGCACTGGGGTTCAAGGATCACAGCCAGCCTCTCCTGGGCCAGAGGACTGGCAGAGGTGTTCCTGAGGTGTGAAGGCCTAACTTCAAGACCACTGGCTTATTTTACACAGGCTAAACACAATCTGTGCTTTTGACTTAGTCCCACTGGCCTGCAACTGCCCTGCTCCAGGGAAATGAGTCCCTGGCCAAACAGCTGCCAAGGGGACTTTGAGCTCCTGGGTGAGGGAGGAAGAAATAAGGGGCTGCTGGCTTTTTGTAAAGTCCTGTTTCACTCTCCAACTTGAAATCCTCGACCATTCCTCTGCTGCTGAATGAGGAATGCAGCTGAGCCCAGAGAACTATTCACAAATAGAAAATGAAGGGTGTGGAGGCAGAGCTTATCTGCCTCTCAAACACACCGTGGAGGTAAAGTGCATCCCCATGTGTGACAAGTGACGTTAGCTGGAACTAAATATAGGGCTGCCTGCTGCACACTGATGATATCTCCCAGGGTCAGCTGAGCTGCTCTGCCTCATTTTGGCCTCCTGGGTCTCTGGAGGTTGTTGTTAGCAAAAGGCAGCAGTGCTGTAGTGGGTGGAGCAGTTCCCTTCTTGGATGGTCAGCCAGAGGAGCCTGTGTCCATCCTGTCCTACCTTCAGTTCTGCAGTGTCCATCCTGTCTCACCTCCAGGGCTGCAGTGTCCATCCTGTCCCACCTTCAGTTCTGCAGTGTCCATCCTCTCCTACCTCCTCTAAGTTTAATCTGATGCAGTTCATTCCATGGATAAATACTTAAACCCACATTTGCCCTCATCTGGGGGAGAGTTGGCCCTTTCAGGACACTGCATTTGGGGCAGTAGGAAGGTTAACACAGTTATAGTCACAGAATTTCCTACATCCCAATAGAAAACAAATTTTATTTCCAAGCCTCAAAAGTAATTTGTGAATGATGTTAATGTTCAAGCAGCTCTGTCACATCTCTTTGGTCAGTGTTATCTACAAAGCCTCTTATTTTCATGGGGATCCCTTCATCCTGTATTTCAAAAAAACCCTTGTACTGGAGTAATTAGTGGGGCCAAATTGAAATGATTGAAATCTCTGTTTTGGATGAAATTACCCCTGTGTCCTCTGCTTTAGGATCTCCTTCTCCTTTCTGTGTCTTCACTTGAGAAGATTGGTTTTCTCCTTGCCTCTGTCTCTGTGAGACTTGAATCCCAAACTCCTGCAGTGGGATCAGAGATGATGAAGTCCCCCTGGTTTATCAGTTTAGTGACCAGCAGAGCAGAGAGATTTTGGAGCCCAGCATGACTCAGTGCATTACTAAAATCTCTACTACATCAGAGCCTCATCCTAACCATGGAAAATAAACTTGGAATGAAGTTCATTCAGAAGCTGGAATCTGGGAGCATCTGGGAATTGGTTTAGTTTGCTTCTGGGAGGGCTTGAGTACCAGCAGCTAGGGAGTGATTCAGTGGCAGCTTCAGCTTGTTCCTCAAAGATTTAACTCTGCTTCTGGTGCTTCCAGGGATAAGGAAATTGTTTCTCCTGATCAGTTTGAATAAATGTTTGATGAACACACAAATAGCTAATGTGAAAGGAATTTAAATGTGTTATCCAGAAACAACTCCCTTCTATCTCCCCATTCTTTCTCTGTGGGCAAAACCAAGAGCAGAGCCTGTACCCAGTACAGAATCACTGCTTTGCACCTGGCTGAATCTGAGGAAAAATGATCCAAAGGATGAAGTGGGAGGATGTGAAATCTGCCAGGTCACTTAAAATGTACATCTTTAAAACTGGAGAAGTAATTCAGATCATTAAGAAGAGTAGTAGTAAAAAACCTGCAGATAAAGGAACACATTTATCTTGAACTAGGGAAGCTGCAGAACTGGCTGAATTATCTCACTCACAAAGACCTTGTTGAACTTGGTGCCCGGAAACATTCTGGAATTATGGAGTGACCTATTTTGATTTCACCAGAGGATGAAGGAGCTGCCTTGTCAGTCACCTTTGTGCAGGAGCTGCCCTGATTAAGAGGCATCACAACGGGAACTCCTGCTAAACTTACGGCACTGCCATGGAACTGCCTTTTCACTGAGGGCATTTGCATTTAAATGGGGAAGTCAGAGACGCTGAGGTGCAGCGGTGGTGCCAAAGGACAAAGCATTCATCACTGAAAACTGCTCTGCCTACACAATTGTGCTGCCACATCTGGAATATTCACCTGGAACAGACAAAGCATCTTCATCTCTGATCCACAGATCCTCCAAATACAATTCCTGTACAGGAAACCTTGTCTTTCTCCTCAACATGGTTTTAAGCTATCCTTAGTTTTGTTGCTTTTTAAATGACAGGAGGCCAATTTCGGACAGAAAATCTTCAGCAGCTCCAAGTTTTCATGAAATTTGTTCAGAGCCACCAAGGGTTTAAGCACAGGCAATCATTTTCTGCTGTCACCAAAAGGCATGGATGGAGTCTGAGGGACTCTGATGATAGGAGAGATTTCTTATTTTCATGCCTGCTTTGTTGGAAGAATGTAATTACTAGAATATCAGAACAAACTATAGACAAAACACCTTCCAAACACTTTTAAAGTTATTCAATACTGAAAGATGCAGTGGATAATCTTATTTTTCATTTTGTGCTAGCTAATGATACAATTGGAATTGTCACAGTCAAGTTAGAATTTTTCATGCAACTACCAGGTAGCAAAAAATGTTTTGTGGACTGGTTTGTGTGCATTTGTAAATGCACTTCTGCTCTTCACCCAAAGAGTTCAGAAACAAGAATTTTTGTGAACTTACAGAATCTGAAAACACTGATTACTTGAAGTATTTGGAATGAGACTGTATCAAGACCTGTGAGGGTACAGCATGAAGCAATGGCAACCCTGACATCCCAATTAGGCAATGGGTTGCAATAAGGCTGAAAAGCAAAATTTCCCCTGTAAGGCAAATTAAAACCAAAATTTTAAAATATTATATTATATTATATTATATTATATTATATTATATTATATTCATTAATATGTTAATTATTAATTATATATTATAAACCAGATTATTTTTTTAAAAATAAAGAGACAAGTACTGAGAGGTGACAAAGTAATCAGTGCCCACTTAAACTGTGCAGAACAGAATATTTGTGAGTTTGCCATCTGACCTGTCAGGAGTGTTGATGTGCCTTCACCACGGGGGATCACTTGACCCAAAGCTGTCAGAGGAGTGTGACCCACAGGACAGGAGCTCTGGGCCACAGTGCCTTTGCCATACCCAAACCTTTGGCTGCTCCCCAGGGACAGGTGATTGCAATGCAATTGCATGTTTAGAGGTGAAAGGCTGACCAGGATTTATTTAACAGCCTGGGTAGCACAATGAACCCAACTGGCTTTGTCACCTCTGCTCAGCTGTGACTCCACGTCGCCCTGATAGAAAGTTCCTCTGAGGTGATCATGGCAGCTTTTCTCAGCAGATTAGAGCTGAGCTTGACAAGCACTCCCTAGTTTGTCACCAGCAAAGCGAAATGGCAGAGTCAGGAATATTTCCACCTGGCCAGAGTAAAGTTCTTTGACTGTAGAGGGGTGGAGGCAAAGGCTGAGCTGGCTCCTGCACTCCCCAAGAGTTCAGACAGGTCTTTAACAATTATAGATCTCCAAAAGTTTTAAAGGCTCCTTTTCTAATGGCTTGTGGTGCTTTACAGAAATCTTGTATTTGAGGAACCTCAAATCTGGGATCTACAAAGATTCACTCAATGCTGGAGCAGCTGTTGGCAGAACAAGGTTTGGGTGGGAGCTGCAGTGCTCAGCCTTCCACCAGAATAAAGGCTGGCTCAGGGCACAGCAGCTGTGTCCAGAGGAACAGGACAGAACCCATTGGGATCGAGCCTAAGCCAGGGGAAAGCAGATGACATCAGCTTTCATGGATCCACGGGATCTGCATGGAAAGAGCTGCTCCAGGAGGGAATGGGGAAATGTGCTGCTGGCAGGGAGAGTTTAACACAGCTCAGCCTGGGTTTGGTTTGTCCCTGAGATCAGTCAAGAGTCCCCCAGCAGATCACTTTAACATTCCAGCTGGGAGTGGATGAGGCTCCAGCACACACTGTCCTCTCCAGAGGGAATTTCATTTCCAGCCTCTGAGGCCCATTATAGCTCAGAATTCCAGATAGGCTGTATTTATCTGGGGGAACTTCAGTTTGTCTGCTTTGCTCAAGGTCTGTATGAAGTCAGTCCACCTTTGAGGAGAAATTTGGAGTTTCACAGAGTTTAAACACAAAGAACTCCCATTTGAACAACTCTACCTGTGGCATGAGTGAAGTCCTTTGGGTTTTAAAACCTTTTAACTTATTATAAGGACCCAAAATACAAAGAGATATCACACATCCTACCAGTGGACTACTTATCTGAGCTAGATGATTATGAGTACAGAAAACATTAGAATAATTGCTAAAAGAAAGCCCAGCTATTATATAAAGAAAGGCATTGACTATTAGCTATATTCTTCAGGTCATTTTACTTTAATTACATTCCATTTTACTCCACAACATTTTGATAAAGTTAATTTGGAGTCTTCTTTATGTTTTTTTTTTTTTCAGTACCCCTAGAACTCAATTAAAAGCCTTTGCTTCAAAGTCCTGGACAGAAGAGTTTAGAAACTGCAATAAAGAAGTCCATTGTAAAGCACAGAAGGTGCAGTTTCCACCTGAACTCTCCCCCAGCCAGTTTGGCAGTGTCAGGACAGAATTTTCATTGCTTTGACTGTGTTGTGTTACACTGAATTAGTTACAGTCCAGAGGGCACTTTTAAATCCCATCTCCAAACATGAAGATTAAATAATACTCATCAGTTTTCTGCAATTTAGAAGACAATTTTGAAAAAAATCACCAACCCAAACCTAACAAATTAAAGTCCCCTGTGAATTCAGGGCCATAGCAATGATTTTGTGCCATTCCATGTGAATTTTTGCATTCAGCCCATTTTGGACCTCACTGTTTACAGTGATGATGCTGCTCCAAGAACTTTCTCATCAACTTCTCATTTCTCTTTGAAGCTACAAGTGTATTTTGAGCCAATGTTTTAAAATTAGTTCAATTATTAGATATTGAGGTAGGTCCCAGATTACAGTAGCCTGCTTTTCATTAAATATAATCACTGTTTTGAGAGTTTGGCATTTTAAAACACTTCATGACAAAAAACCTCCCAGTCTCTTAAGCTGAATGAAAAAGTTATTTCCTACAAGCTCAAACCTTTCCTGCCTCTCCCCCTCCCTAACTTCCCCTAGAGGTTAACAAAAGTTGAGGGGTGAGGAAGAAAATTTTAAAATATCCTGTACACAGTGATATAATCACCTGCAATCTTGAAGAAAGACTTTTAATCATAGATACAAAGGGACTTTTAAAGCTGCTGACCTGGGCAATAGAACAGTGAGAACATTCCACCCACCCTGGCTCTGTAGGAGAAAGGCAAAGTGAAGCCTGGGAAAACTGGGTTTTCCTGAAGGAAGGGTGCTGGACTTTCTAAATGGTTCAGCCAAAAAATGTCAAGTGAGGTATTGATAAACCTTTGAATTCATTCCCACTTATTTGCACAAGAGTTCTAAAAGAAGGAGGCCCAAAGCTCCTTTGGGAGTGCAGTGTCCAGCCCCAGAGTGCCAGGCTGTGGGAGCTGAGGCTGCACAGCTGCAGGACCAGGGAGCAGGATTTGTGGGAATGAGGGCTGAGGAACAGGAAGGACAGGACTTGAGCTTGGGCTTCTTCATATCAGGCTAAAATTCTTAATTCTACCTTTTAAAAAGTTATTGTTAATAATTAACTTTGACCTTTTCCATTTAGAAATAGTATCTTGAACAGGTCTGTACTGTCAGGGAAGGAGGGTGGATAACTGTTGGTTTCTTGTCTTTCCCTGATTTCCCATCATTTTCTCGTTGCTTATTTCAAAGCTCCTCGTGTATCAGGAGGGGCAGTCAGCTCCTGCCTTGGAACTGCCAGGCTCCAGCCGGGGTCACACTGACTCGGGAGGGAGGCCAGGTTGTCACCTCTGAATCTCTGCCCGAGCAGGGACCCAGTGGAGGAGGAGCACAGCTGCAAAAGGAGCTCTAACACTTGTCCAGAAGCCTCCGTGGGGTGGCACAAACAGCATAAATTAAATTAAACATGCAAATCTAGCCTGGAATTTGGGCAGCTTTCACTGTGCTGGGTACTGGACGTTCCTGGGTGCTCAGAGCCCCTGGAAGCCTCTGCTCAAAGCTGCTCCTGGGCTTTTTACTTAGATTTTTTTTATTTTTAATTTTTGATCCAAGCCCTGCTGCAGTTTGCAGAGCTCTGCCTGTCACATCGAAATAGCCAGGCCCTACAACCTGTGTAATGCAGCTGATGGAAACAGACTGTGCTAGCTTCTTCCACTGGTATGCTCTAACCTGGTTTAGATGGCTGTTTTGTCTGGTGTCTGATGCATAATCTGATGCATAATCTGTCTTTTTAAAAATTACTGGCTGTGACATATTATGTCTTTTGAACAGTAAGTCTTAACTAAAAGACTCTAGATGTGACATTGATGCAGGAAAAGAGGAGCGGTGGGGCGAAAAAAAAAATTTTAAGCATTGTGAGAATATTAAAAACGGATTTAGCAAAGGGCTGGGGAGCAGAAGGTAAAACAGGCAAAAGGAGAGAAGGTTATACACCAGGAAAGGTGTAGGTGGATGAGGAAGGAGCATCAGTCAGAACAAAGCCCAGAGCTGGTGAAGCATAGATACAGACAGCTTTTAGCCCTTGATGTAGTGCAAGAACCTCTCCAACATGTTGAAGGAGTTCTCAGCGGTGCAAGAGCCTCGTGCTCTGTGTTAGGTACTTCACGGCATATTTCTTGGTCAGACCGTGCGCACGGGGAGCTCTCCCGGTGCTGTGCGGCAGCGAGAGCCCCGCGGGATCGGGGGCCGGGATCGCTCTGACTTTCCCGAGGCCGCCGCTGGATGTCCCTGGGAGACCGGCGCTCCTGCCGCGCTCCGGGGGCAGCGCTGCGCGGTCCCGGCCCGCGGGGCACGCCCGGGACAGCTCCGGGAGGGGACCAGGACAAGGAGGATTCCTGGTTCCTGCGCCTGGCAAGCAGCAAACCTGTCCCGAGCGTTCCCAGCATTTTATCCCATTTAATAAATGCCGCTTTGCTTAAAGTTAATACACATTTTTCTCCTCGATGCCCTAAAAATAACAGGTGCTAAGCGTGCTTATTTTGGAAATAGTACCCAGGCACCTTTGGAGCAGGAGCTGGAGTTTGCCTGCATGAAGCTCGCTGCACACAGGGATGGCCCCGGGGCAGGGAGCAGCAGGATTTGCTCATCGGGGTGAAAAGAGGGTTCTGGCCAGGACTGGGGATTACATTTGGCAGAGATTTGCTTTGTTCTCCAGAGCTGGAGCTATTGCAGGGCTGCTCCTGAGCTTCGTGGTGCTGGGGACATCACTGGGGTGTTAGGGGACAAAGGCTGTAGTCATTCCTGTCCCTGGTCATTCCTGTCCCTGCTCATTCCTGCCCCTGCTCAGTCCTGTGTGCTCATTCCTGTCCCTGCTCATTCCTCCCCCTGCTCATTCCTGCTGTTTGCCACTGCCTGCAGGACTGCACATGCCAAGGGTTTTGGGACCAGAGAAATTCCCTTTGGCCATGGAACCCCAGGGACATTCACCTCTCACTGCTGGGACTGTGCCTTGTCAAAAGTACTCAACCCCTCCCCAGTCCTGTCAATGCTCCTGCTGCAGGGACAGATTTGGAGATACAGTTTCCCATCCCAGAACTGCATTCACTGTCTTCTCACTGAAACAAATCTCTTTAATTGTTTAGATGGATATTCTGAATCTGGATTTGTTTCTGTAATGATTTATTAGCTAAGTAGGGATAAATAAATTTAAAAAAAAAGAATTATTGGTTCCAGGTCAGCACTTGGTTCAGTAATGACTCCAATTTTTCTCTTGAGGGGTAACAGAGTGAGTGACAATTCTGACAAACTTTTATTATGTGAGCAAATACAGAGAACAAATTTAAATTCAGCTTCTGAAATGGAAGAAAATGGGAGGAAATATCTATTAAAAAGACTTAATATAAATGCACATTCTGAGTGGATGTTGCCCTTATGGTAATGTTGCTGTTTGCCTTGGTAATCAGGACTATTTTTACATAACCCAACTCATTTTTTTTTTGCTCTTTGGGTCTTCAAATACTGTTCTCACTGTTTAAATTTGTATGTATGAGACTGTGTATATGGCTACATCCACAATAATGTAGAATAAAGGCTACAAAGATTTGCCATGCAGGAGATAAGAAATTTGCATTATTCGTCTGGTAGAGTAAGATGATAAAATAGTCCTAAAGAAGGCAAACTCATTTTATTCCATATGCCTTTGTGCCATTCACCTTGGGGAAAATGAAATAGAACACTCCTGTGATTATAAAAATAGCAGAGAAGTAGAATTACAGCAGCAGAACTTACTTATGCACTGTAATTCAAACCTATCCTTTTCCTTTCTCATCTGATATTTCCAGTGTACAGTCCAAGCAGGCAATAAATACTTGGGATTGTTTATCAGTGAGGTCATCCCCGGAATGGCCAGCTCATGGAATTAGTTCCTAATGAGATTATTAGGCCAGTGTTTATTTTGTGGGCTCTGAACAGCCGACATAAACTCAGACATTGTTATTTTGCTGTCAAGATTGTGGCTGAAGCTCATTTTCTTTTCCAAGACTTTAAATCTAATCTAGCCCAGCTCCCAGAATTACCAGGACTGTTTGTGTTGTAGAAATCTTCATTCTGCACTGGGGAAAAATGAGCTTGAGCAGGTTGCCAGCCAACTGCATGCTTTCTACTGATCCAGTAATGGAATACACCGCAAAAAGCCAAGAGAGAAGTGGGGGTTCTCTTTTTGGATGTGTTTTCATCCAGCCTCGTTGTAAATGCGGTGATTTTAGATGAATAAACATCCTTCCCCAGTGAGATGAAGTCTTCTATGGATAGACAGGGTTATGCAAGAATTCTGCCTTTTAATGGTGCTGATCAAGTGGAGCACAGCAGTGTTTGAACAAATCCCACTATTGAGCAGTTGAGATGAGGAAGTGCTGAAAGATTCTGTCCCCCTGTAAAATGACAGGGGAATTTGCAAAGGCAACATTCAGTTACACAAGGAGCAATTTCAATTTTCAGGGCCATTTCTCTTGAATCCATTTGACTCATCTTGGAATTATTATTGTGGAATGCACAAAATCAGAATTGACCAGAGAAGTTGTTTAATGAAGTCAACCACTGTCTGTGATTATGTTCCAAAGAATAAATATTGGTTATATTTGATCTTTATCCTCCCTAAGATGAGAGTTCTTGATTCCTGAGTTTGACCTTCAATATTGTTGAGAGGAACCAAGTTCTGCAGGATTCTGCATGAAGCCTTTTCTCAGAGGCTTTATTCTCTCTAAATTTACTTTGTGCTGCTCCACTGAATTGTGGAAGAGCAAGTAAATGTTGATAATAGCTCTTTTGCATATTCCCTCCCCTGTTCCTGTCTCAAACACCTCCTTCAAGCATGCAACAGAATGTGCTGGTAAAGAATCATCCCTCAGAATGCCCGTTCCAATTTTTGGTGTGTGGTCTCCAGTAATTTTTGGAGTGTATCAGAAATATTCCAGTTCCTATCAGCAGCACTCTTGCTGGTCCATAGCATGGGATCCTTCCTGCAGCTTCAGGCAGGATTGATTTGGTGCAGCAGGGACTGATTTGTTTTGCAGAGCATTTCCTCAGCCACGTGCCTTTGAAGGTCTCAGGGCCAGTGCAGGATATGCAGAGATATTTATATGCAGAGATATTTACCTACCCAAAAATTCCCTTGATTTTTTTATTCTGTTTCAAGGTGTGGAAGCTCTTTGAACTTGAACTTTTCCTCACTGGAGCTGAGTTACTGGAGAAGCAAATTTATCTCCAGGAAAAGCCATGAATTATTTTGGTTCCAGTTTTTCCAGGATCTGTTCTGCTTACTTAGACCTTGGTATTCAAAGAACAAAGTTAGAGGAGCTCCTCAGGGTCATGGGATGGTCAAAGTATTTATCCAAGGTGGGATTTAATCTCTTTCCAGTTACAGTTAATGTTCATGCTGGTGCAACATCACATCCTGGTATAAAATGAGCAGCTTGTTCTCCAACATGTTCTCTCCCTAACACTTTTTCTTTGGTTTCGTAGCATTTTGGGTTCTTCTTTCCCTTAAGAATGAACTTGGGAATA
Source organism: Irena cyanogastra (assembly GCA_013397155.1). Taxonomy (NCBI): domain Eukaryota; kingdom Metazoa; phylum Chordata; class Aves; order Passeriformes; family Irenidae; genus Irena; species Irena cyanogastra. Next base: position 455,842 of record VWZV01009139.1, on the reverse strand, counting down.
ATTGTTGCCTTTTAGCCTGGAGTTTCCTAGAAGCTTTTTTCTTGAAGAAACATTTACTTTAATTGTTGTGAGATTAATAGGCAGGGAAAGGAGATACAATAAGAGATAATGTGTTCATATTTATAAAATCTTTAGACAGGCTCCAGTGAGTTCTCTAATTAACCACAGGAAGACTTTATGGGTGCTGAATAAATTAACATAAAAAATAAAAGCCTTGGTCGATTAGAATGCCTGAAACCAGGCTCTGTATTGTTGGTCTTGAAAACAGGGGTCACAAATGGTCAGGAGAACCTAAAATGAGGGTCTGGTTCCCTTTTCTTGTGTGAGCAAACTCTCTGGTGGCTCATACTGGTTTACAGTGATGTAAGAGCAAATCAGATCTCCACTTCTTACAGACTTAACAGAGGCCATTAAGTCTATTTTAGCTCAGTGAATCTGGTCTTTTCAAAGGTATTTTAAGTCAGGAAAAAACCTCAGGAACCACTGTTTAATGAAGGCAATACGAGCAGTTTTGGAGACTGAATTACTGCACTCTGTGCTGCCTAAGAGAACACTGAACCCCCCATGGGTGCTGTTCCCACCATTCCCTTACCCAGGCTGGGCCAGGCAGGTTTTGGTTGGAGATCAGGAAAAGTTCTTCCCCCAGAGGGTGCTGGCACTGCCCAGGCTCCCCAGGGAATGGGCACAGCCCCGAGGCTGCCAGAGCTCCAGGAGAGTTTGGATAATGCTCCCAGGGATGCCCAGGTTGGGATTGCTGGGCCGTCTGGGCAGGGCCAGGGGTTGGACTGGATGATCCTGGTGGATCCCTTCCAACCCAGGATATTCTGGGATTCCATGGGATAGAGATTTGTTGATGACATGTATTGACCCCTTCCTCAAAATGCTGCATATAAAACATTAATCACATAATTTCCTTGATAGCTCCTTGTTCCCTGGAAATGATGAAAACTCAAAATCCATTAAGAAGCTGATTTGTAGAGCAGTTCCTGAGTGCAGTACCTTGCAGTTGTGGTCGTTCCTGCGTCAATATTCCTGGGAAGCTGCCAAATTAAGTCAGCTTCTTGGGAGAATTAACAAAATGGCTGCAATAATACAGTGTCTGCAGAAGTGCCTCCTCTACCAGCCTTTGGGTGTGGAACCAGCAAATCCCTCAGGAGGAAGCCCTGGGTCCTGGGTGTCTTAAGTTANTGCCATATCTTTTCCTGAGAGCTCCTTAATTTCAAAATCATAATTATTTAGAGGGAGGGGGTTTACATTTTCCATTTCAAGAGAGGCTCCTGCCTTCCTCAGCAGACACCTGTCGGTTCAAACCAGGACAGTAGGAGAGGCAGGAAAATCTTGAAACAGCAGGATTGTGTCTGGATTTGGGTGTCATCCCTTCCCACGGAACCAGATGATCTTTAGGGGTCCCTCTGACCCAAACCATTCCCTGGTTGCTTACCTGTATTTTGAGAGCAAATCTGAGCTGTGCTGAGAAACATTCCTGAGCTGGCACCAAGCTCTAGGAATGCCAGAGTAGATGATATTTAGATAGCTTTGTGAGTGATTCCCTGTGCAGATGAGATTTTCTCCTCAGTGCAGCTCTTCCATTTGTCTGCTTGATTTCAACACAAGAGAAGAAAGAATTGAATCAGAGAAGGAGCCTTAGGGGTGGGATTCATGTCAGCAAGGATGCATTCCCAGTGCTCCTGCCTCTGCTCTTCCAGGTGTTCTTCCATGAGCAAATGGTGGCCTCCAGTTTGAAGGAGTCAGCTTCTGAAAACCTTGTGTGTATCCTTATTCCCTTGTGTGGGAATACAGGGAAAAGGGAGTGCGTGGTGCTGGAGTTCTGCAAATGCTCCGTGAGTGTCCAGACCTGGGCACTGGGATGGGCCTGGATTATTCCAGGTTGTACAGACACTGCCCACTGTACAGAGTGAAGCACTGATGCTTCTAAGAAAGTTATTTCTTTACTGTCAGGACATCCAGGTGAGAACTTTTAGTTCTCAGTTCACAATGAGTATTTGAAGTCGCTTGTTACATAAGAACACAGGATTCAAACCTGTCCAAAAGAACTCCTTGTCCCAGCTGCTGCTACATTTAATACCCAGCATTTTCCAGGACCACAGGTTTCAGGGAAAGGTGCAGAAAGTTGCCAATAGGATGAAAATATAAGCGACTTCTGGGAATTTTTTCTCATGTTTTCTGACTTTGAATCCCAATGTATTTTTATTTCTCCTCTAATACTGTATTTCTTTGACCCCTTCTAAATGTGGACATCCTAATTACCCACACAAATGCTCAGCTCTCTTTTGGCTCTTACTGAATTCCTGCAGGTCACCAGCCCTGGCTCATAATTTCATGAGTCACTGCTGAATATGCACAAATGTTGGGAGTCAGGGCAGCCTGACCCTCAGCTTCAGCACGACAAGGTTCCATGCACTCTTTGGAGAGGTTATTTCACTGCAACCCTTCCCATCACAGCCCCCATGCAACTGTGTCATTGTCTGGAATTATAAATGCATTTACTGGGCAGGAACAGTACAGAACAACCAGCAATGTGTCTGGACCTCCTTATGCACTGCCAGTTTTCCTCTTCCCAGATTTGCTCCTGGAAAGCTGCAGGTGGAGCTGATGCAGAGTCAGAACCTCACATGGGATCTGGGAAAAGGAGGGGTTGGCTTGAAATTACTCTTCAAACATGATCAAACTGTTCTGGAAGATTGTTCTGTTAAAAGCATTAATCTGTATTAGCATTAATGATGTTATTAATGAGGGGACAGCAAGAAGCTTATAACACTATCTCTGCCATAGAGTCCTACAGATAAGAGGATGTAAACCTTGCTGAATGACCACTTATCCTCTTCCATAATCCATAGATTCCACTAGAAGCCTCTCACTTCATTTCCAAACATTAAAAACACTGCTTCAGAGATGCCCTTGGTTATTTAGGGACACAGAGTTATTTTAGACATGTTTGAATCCTGACCTGGTCAACTGCCTGACCTCAGACCGTTCCATTTCTCTTTCTGTTTATGGCACCCAATTCCCAAAGGCAAAGCCATTGTTTGCATTATTTTGCTGAGTAAGTCCAGAGCCACGGAACCAAGCTGATAAATAGAAGCAGATGTATATATTTAGTATATTCCTCTAAGTTCCCAATGCAATGCATTCACCTGCTGAGCAGCAACTGAGAGAGTTTCCAGCCTGTGATCCTGGAGGGATGAGCAGTGTGTGCACTGAGGGTGACAGTGAATGCAGTATTGCCCTTCAAGAGTAGTTGCAGTTAAGTCTTTGGAAATAATCTGTTTTTCCAGTGCTTTTCAGACTGGAGCATTCTTCTCTACAGAATTCCTTACAGAATACTGGGTATTTGTCCCTGCTCTGGAATGCAGCCTGTTCTGGAGAGCAGTGTGGTTTGAATGTCTGAGTGGCACTTCGAGAAGAGCAGGTGAACAAAATGGGTTTAACTCAAAATGCAGGAGGAGAGAAGGCAAAACAATCCCTTAGGATCCAGTCTTGCAAGGGGCAGAAGATAATTCTTTGAAGTCATCCAAGACTTGTTTGCTTGTTTGAGACCTTCAAGGCCAGGAGGGACCTTTAGATCATGGGGAGTGTCCTGGTGTGTGACAGAGCTTGGGACGTGCCAGGTGGAGCTCCTTGGCCAAGCCTGGCTCTGGCCAGGGGACATCCAGGCCCAAATGACTTGGGATGTGTGGGTGGGTGTCTTGGTTTGAACAGACAGATGTCTGCTGAGGAAGGCAGGAGCCTCCCCTGAAATGGAAAATATAAACACCCTCCCTCCAAATAATTATAATTTTGAAATTAGGGGTCTCTCAGGAAAAGATATGGCAGTAGGAATAACAGTTCCTAACTAGGAAAATTAAAAATACAGTTGCAGTAGTACAAAAAAAGAAAACAAACCACTGCCAGAGTGAGAACAGAGCTGCCCCCTGTGTGTCAGGGTGTTGGTGGCAGTGCCATTCCATGGTGGCTCAGCCCTCCTGCAGTGCCAGGGCTGGCTCTGCTGGAGCAGGGATCCTGGACAAGGCTGGAGTTTTCCTCTGGAGCTCCAGGGCTGCTGGAGATGGGCCTGGGCTCCCTCTGGGAATGCAGGGCAGAAGAAAGCTGAAACTCTGGGAACGCAGTGGGAAAAGGCTGCTGGGCTGTTCCATGGCAGATTCTATCCGGGTAGGAATGCTTGGCTCCTCCCCTGGGCGGAGCCTCTCCCGATGGGATGATGGAATTTTATCAGCCAGGCAGGGACACTCAGTGGCCATGGACAGCAGATAATTAATAATTAATGGCCATTAACAGCAGAGATCTCCTGGAGGGAGGATTGGCTGTGGGAGAGATAAAGAAAACTGCCCAATGAACAGAGATACCTGCCCCAGCTCTGACAGATGGGACAGAACACACACATCCCTACTGACATCTCCTAACCTAAGCCAGTGGGGAATGTGCAAGGCCATGGCTGGGGCAGGGCTGGTGGCTGCCATTCCCCAGTGGAACATTTGCTGTGCAAGGCTGGATCCCAGCTTTCCTGTGTCCCCTGAGCAGTTTGCTGGGCTCACTCTGCCATTCCCTGGGGATCCTGGGAAAAGCCAGTGCCACCAGGGTGTGGATGGCTCGGGGGGTTGTTAATCCTCTCCTGCAATGGGATGGGAATGGAGCTGGGAAAGCTCTTAGAATTTACCTGAGACCTCATTTTACTCCACGTGTTGTGAGCTTATAACCTTAACAAATTTGTAGGAGCCATTTACTGTCAGAAAGACAAAACTCCCTTTCGTAGACTTAATATTTCAAAATATTCCCTTTTTTTGGTCCCCTTTGCTACCTTTTTATAGCTCATAAAGAATGATTTGGTTTTCCTACTTTGTTTCTGTTGTAGTTTATGAACCTGCCAGCTAATAAAATTTCAGGAAAATCTAATTCCATTGAAAAGTTCAATTCAATTTTTTTAATAGGAATTTTATTTGAGCACCCTTGTTTTAACATAGCTGCCAGCAACATGAGCAGTTTTAGGAGTTTGTTGGAGAACACATTTAATTTTCCATTCCAAAGATGTCCTGGATTTTAATAATTTCCAAGGGCAGGACTGGATACTGAAATGACAAACTGCTGTTGCCTGCACAAAAGCCTCCAGGCACCCTCACAAAAGCATTGCCAGCAAGAAGACTGCAAACAAGGACATTGTGGGAGTGAAGGAAAAAAGTGGAATTCCCTTGCACCCATTCCATTCTTGCTCAGTGGACACCAGGCTTCTGAGCTTCTGAATTAAAGGTATTTTATCTGTGCACAAAAACTGGTACAAAACCCAGGAATCCCCTGACTCCCCTCAACACTGCTGGCGTTTTGGGGATCCTGAGGAGGGCCAGGATTGTTCCCTGCTCCCTGCCAGCCATTCTTGGGAATTTCTATTGCTGGCTTGTCTGCAGAGGGAAGATGGGACAGCCCAAAGGCTGCTGGCTCAGGAGCAAAGCTGAAGTGGGGGCTTTGTGTGCCCTGGTGGGCAGTGCAGAGGTGCTTCCAGACATTCCTGCCTTCCCCTTCCCCAGTCTAACTCAGCCTGGCACTCACAGCTGCTTTTCCAAAGTTTATCAGAGAACACTCAGCCACACAGTTCAGAAATGTATTTTTGGTTTGATGTTTTGGTGCTGTGGGTGGCATCCTGACACACCTGGTAGAGGAATGCACATTTCAGCAGAAACCATCACATAATTAACAAAATTAACGAAATAACGCAAACCTCCAGTTCCTCTGATTTCCAAAATTAATATTTTTAAGATACTTGGCACTTTCAGAGTAATATAATTAGGGTTTTGTTTTGTCTTTTACTCTCATACAGTCTTACTTTCAGTTTCTCCTACACACCCCTCAGTCCCCAGGGCTCCCAGCTCTTTCACTGTAATTTCTCAGCTGTTTTAATGAAGTGATCCCAGCTACTGTGGGGCAGGGTTTGAGTCTGTCCTGTCACTGCAGGGTGACAAAGGACTCTCTCTCTTTGGATGTGCATTGAAGTGGCTGGGCTGAAACCTTACACTTTTCCCACAAAAAAATCAGTTATCCAATTCTTGAGATGGATTTTCAAACCTGAAAACTTGAAATTTTAACATCTTCTTCTGGAAAAATCCAGCACATTCTTATTTGCCTTCTGCAGATCTTTCTTAAAGGAGTTTTCTTCTGCAGACATCATCAAACACAGACCAAACCTTCCCCTCCACAGGCTCTTTCATCTAAAAAACTACAAAAGTCTGAGCAATTTAATAAATCTGTACCCATAATCCATAACTTTTCCAGGGAAGAGCTGTGGTAATTCCTCTGTCCTGTGAAGATGAGTGCCTCACTTCACAAGTAGTGCCTACTCTCAGTTGATCAAAGTTGGTATTTTACTGATTTTTAAAGTTTCTACACATTTTCTCAGCCCTGTAAGACACAGGAAGCAGTGATGATGCATTGAAATGATTTTGCAAATGTATACACATTCCTGTGTGGCACACAAAAATATTGAAATATGAAGTGTCATAATGGCATTTCCAATCGTTCTGTGAGCAAATTATGTTCACCAGCAAATGTAAATATTGAAGCTGTGTTAAAATTTCATCAACTCTCTTTGCAATCCCTTTCATCCCTCATTAAAATGAAGTTCTAACAAGCATTCTTTGCAGGCATATGTGACAAATTTCTGGGAAGTGGTTTTCTTTCAACTTCACCCTAGAAATGTTTCATATGATGCTTCCTGTCACTTTTGAGGATGTAGATTTTAAAATAAAAGTACAATACTAGTTCTCCCTTTTATTCCTCTGAAGTATAGAATCATTATGGAAAAAAGAAGTTTTCCTGTATGGCAAAAAATTCAAGTTCAGAGCTTTTACTCTCTGTCAATAAGAGCTGGTTTTGCCAACCTGATTCCACTTGTCTCCTTGCAGGATCATTTTCCTAATTTCATCCTGGCATGACTTCACAATCACATTTGATGATGGGGGGAAGAATTAACCAGCTGCAAAAATTCTGGAAGCTGGGTTTGTACCTGTTGCAAAGACCACCTGTGCCTGTCCTTGGTCTAGGCCTGCCCTGATCTCCTAAAGTTTTCTGTGTCTGTTTTTTTTGGGACAGAATCTTTTGCTATCAATAATAACCAGAAATGTGCCCGATCCCAACCCAAATGGAGTAACTGGGAATGGTGAGGTGGATTCTGAAGTGTGGGAATATAAACCCAGCAAATGCAGCCTGTGCAGTGTTTCTTCCCAGATTTCAAGCTTGGAAAGAGTCGTTAAAAACAAAAGGAAGGTCATGAATCCATTTTGGGATTTATGCTGCCCTTTATTGTCATTTTTCATATTTAATGAGGTAACTCTTGCTGCCTTTTGTGTGCCTTTGTTTTGCAGCCTTTGTGTGCCTTTGAAGAAAATTTAATGTGCTTCCCCACATCATTGTTTGGTTTGAATTTCCTAAATTTCCTAGCTCCCAAATACAGTGGGGAACTAAAATAATGAAAAACTAGAAAGCCAGGCCAGGTTCTGATGGTCTGCTTTGGTTTGCTGCTTTTGTGGGAGCTGTTTCTGGATTTCCCTCCAGGTGGTGACCCCTCTTCTGCAGCACTGTTTGTGGCACTTTGCATGGAAGCAGGAAAGGAGGGAATTTTCTGGAGGACAAATTGTGCCCTGAATCGGAGGGAATCAAGTGATGTGACTGTGCACTAATCCAGATACCAGTGCAGCTCTGTCTGCTGGTGGTCAGGGGGACTTAACTAAATCCTGCATGTGGCAAAATTTATTAATGTCACAGCACTGAGATCCTGCTGCCCCTGTGTCTTAGGTTGGAAATTGGGATGTGTGTTCTGTCCCATCTGTCAGAGCTGGGGCAGGTATCTCTGTTCCTTGGGCAGTTTTCTTTATCTCTCCCACAGCCAATCCTCCCTCCAGGAGATCTCTGCTGTTAATGGCCATTAATTATTAATTATCTGCTGTCCATGGCCACTGAGTGTCCCTGCCTGGCTGATAAAATTCCATCATCCCATCGGGAGAGGCTCCGCCCAGGGGAGGAGCCAAGCATTCCTACCTGGATAGAATCTGCCATGGGAACAGCCCAGCAGCCTTTTCCCACTGCATTCCCAGAGTTTCAGCTTTCTTCTGCCCTGCATTCCCAGAGGGAGCCCAGGCCCATCTCCAGCAGCCCTGGAGCTCCAGAGGAAAACTCCACCCTTGTCCAGGATCCCTGCTCCAGCAGAGCCACCCCTGGCACTGCAGGAGGGCTGAGCCACCATGGAATGGCACTGCCACCAACACCCTGACACACAGGGGGCAGCTCTGTTCTCACTCTGGCAGTGGTTTGTTTTCTTTTTTTGTACTACTGCAACTGTATTTTTAATTTTCCTAGTTAGGAACTGTTATTCCTACTGCCATATCTTTGCCTGAGAGCTCCTTAATTTCAAAATCATAATTATTTGGAGAGAAGGGGTTTACATTTTCCATTTCAAGGGAGGCTCCTGCCTTCCTCAGCAGACACCTGTCTGTTCAAACCATGACAACCTGCAAGGATTTTTCAGCTCCCAAGGGTTCTTACTTTCCCTTTTCAGGTCTTTTCCCATTGTATCAGGCTGGAGTAGGACAGCATGAACAGGTCTTTACTCACAAATCACTTAGTGAGTAGCTGGTGCTTAGGCTCATTAAAATATTCCTCTTTACTGAATGGGGTTAAACCAGAAAAACAGATGAGTGTTAGTCTTACTGAAATAAAAAAGTCCCTGGCACCTGTGTACTGAATGAACTCTTAATGAAAAGATTATTGTTAATTGTGCCACACTTGGGATAATGTTAGGAGGAGGGAATTACTGACCATGATTTAGGGCAACATTACATTACCTTTTTTCTTTACAGAGCTGTGATCTGCTGAAGTCTGGAGAAAATTTCTGCACGTATTTTGAATAGGTAAAATTTGTTCTTGAGTATAGCTGGAGTCTGCTTTTCTCTTTGCCAGATGGGAATTTTCTTTCTTCCCATGTCTGGGATGAATGTTGGCTCTCAGAGACAAGAAGGTCAGTACCTCTCTGTGGCTCTTCAAGGAGGTTTGATGCAGGACCTGGCCCCAGTAAGATGCAGGTCTGTGCTCCCAGAGCAGAGACAAGCAATGCACCATGGCCATCTCCAGAACATCACTTGAAGAACAGCACCTATTTTCTCCTCAGCTCCTGCCTTTTCCTTCCTGGAAGGAAATAATGGTCCAAATGCAAAGAAGAAGATTTGAAGAAGTTTCCTTTGCAATCTGTTGGCACTTCCCATTTATTCCAACATCTCAAGGCATCTGGGATCTCACAGATTCAAAGATTAACATCAAGGCCAAAGAGTGTTTCATCAGCACAGAGGAAAATCTCATTCAGCAGAGGAGGGATTCTGAGTCAATAGGTCTCAGTGTCTGAGCTGGCCATGAGTCATCCTGACAGCAGGAGGAATTGCTGCTGTAACCTCCAGAGCACTTTGGATTCAGAAACAATCCATCACCCAGGCAAGGAGTCATTTGTGATGGCCAGATTTGGATCCAGCTCTCTCAGTGCTTGGGGAGAGGAGGGTTTGGCTCCACTCCACCCTCCTGTCCTTCCTGATGGAGCTGTAAAGTCATGTTGCACTTTGATCTTGACCTTGTGTCAGGAGGGGGTTTGGTGCTCGTTTCAGAGGCTTTGGGGAAAGAGAGGAATGCAATCCTGTCCATCCCAGATGCTTCAGCAGACAAGATTAAGGAACCCATGGCCTTGATCCCCCACATTGCTGCTCCTCACGCCCTTCCACCTGCTCTCCTTGCCTCACCCCGCCTGTCTCTGCGCTTCTGCTCCCTGCTACGATGGCTTGTGACATTCTAGCTTGGGGCGTAAACAGTGCAGGGCTGGCTTTGAAAAATATACATGAATAAAAGGTCAAAACTCTCCCACAAAATAATAAAGTTCTTGGTTGGTTGTTGGCTTTTTTTTCCTGTTGTTTTGGTTTGGTTTTTTAATGCATAGTTACAAAAAACAACTTAACCTTTGGGATTTTGAGGAATCCACTGTGACAATGGTCCAGTTTAAAAATAACAACTGCTGCTACAAGATGAGTGTCCAGAGATGCCAGGTGTATTCTGTTGGCCCTGAGGATCACTGAGTGTGTAGTCCTAGCTTTAAAAATTCCTGCTGATATTGCTCCTACTGGAAGGGCAGAAGGCACAGCCCTAGGTATGGGAGTTCCAGGGATGAGTTGTCTTTAGTGGGAAAACAAGGACTTCATTATGCTCCCGGTCTCTTTGATCCTGCCTGCTGTCAGCCTTGAGTTTTTCTTTAACATTGTTACAGGGGAAGAAAGAAAGACAAGAAGGAAAAACCAGAAATTACAAAGTTTTCACTGTAACAACTATGAGCAGAAAAAATTGTGGTAAAAGGAGAAACACTCATCATGTCTGACTCAGACAAGGATCAGTGTATTATTGACAAGTGCTTGGGCCTCCTTCCCCCACATGACATCAGAGAGAAAAATTCCTGCTTTATCTGCAAAGGAGGAGACTCAGGTTTTAAAAAACTTTTTATAATGATTTCAGGAATTTGACTTGATTTTGGAGACTTGACTTTCCAGAGGATCATAGCATTATGAATCTTTTCCCTGAAAGAGATTTTGGGGAAGTGGACGGCTCACAATTAATAGAGTGGACATGAGTAGCTGCTGTCTAATATCACTGTTTAGGTGTGATAAATGCATCAGTTCTGTCATGAGAGAACTCTGAGTGCTGTTTGTTAACTGACAAGTGAAGCAGAGGGGCAGGAGGAAAAAGCAAAAGGCACAAGAGTATCTGTGAAGCTGTGAGGTAAAATTGCCTGGGAGTTTTCTCAAAAAAGCCAACTTAGGCTTGTTTTACACAAGAAGAATGTCATTTGTTTTGTTTCACTTTGCTATGTGAGATCAGTGTTGCCACATCTTTTGTTTGGATACAGACAAAAAAGTCATTAATTATTAGCAGACTCCACTTTCCAGGACTCCCAGAGCTCTGCTGAGGCTCCAGGTGAGTCACCAAGCCCATCTCCACCATTTGGAAAGGCCAGGCCTAAGTGGCTTGGGGGTTATCCTGCTGATTTACTGCCTGCTAGGGTGAAACAATGACTCAGACTGGGCTGTTGGAATATTCAAGCTGGAAGGGACTTCAAGAGATCCAAACCTGACCCTCCTGCACAGGGCAGGGTCAGTCAGCCCCAAAATGTGTCACAGAGAGGGTTTAGTCCTTCTCAAGTGCAGGATTTGCCCTCAGTGAATGTCATAAGGTTCCTGATGTCTCTCTTAATATTTGAAAGAGTATTTTTTGCCTTTGTTTGGATGGGTCAGATCACTCTGAGTGGCATCACCAAACTGACTAAACCACCAGTTGCAGTTTGCCCTAAAAGTATGCAAGAGATGGGCTTAATCCTGTAGCATCCATACCATGGATTTAGCCAAGAGCACCCCGTGGACATCTGTTCCTACCCTTTCCTACATTGGGTTATAAGGATTTCTCATTTTTCACAGAGTGCTGCAGGTTCTCATTTCAGCCAAAGCTCCTTCCATGTGCTCACGGGCCTGGGAATGTCTGACAGAATAACACCATCTCTTAATCTCCTCTGTGGTCAGCTCATACTCTGAAGAAAAATCTCAGGCCCCAGAAGGTGAACAGCTAAGGCTCAGAGGAAATATTTCTTCTTTACTGGGTGCTATTTCTGCTCAGTGAAGAAGAGGCTGGAATCAGCCCCAGGGATTCTGTGTGCAGGAAGAATATGGGAGGCTCTCCTAATTTATTTCATTATCCTGACATTTGATGTTACGACAGCTTCAGTCTTGTTACTTCCTGGGAGCCACAGCCCTCTCTGAAAGGCTCCTTGAGGAAATCTGGAGCAGGAGAATTTAGAAGCCAAGGTACACTGCCCTTGTGGTGGTGCAGATGTGGAGTAAAGTCCTCACTGCCTGCAGAGAGGAGAGGAGCAGACAGGTCTCACTTTGTGCCTTGTGGAGGGAGGTGAAGTGAACTACCACAGCTGGGATTTCCTGGGATTCAGTTCTGGTTCCTGAACCCCTGGAGGAGTTTAGACAGAGCAGTTTCTCCTCTCAGAGTTTTAATGAATCTCATCAGACTGTAGGAACAACTGCCACTCATCACTGACTGTGCTGACAAAACCCAGTTACTTTATGGTCCTTGCAGGGCTTCTTCCACCCTTCCCACAGAGCCAGCTCATCCCAGTGCAGCCAGCAGCACACATTCCGTGTGCCACCACGAGCTGGCCATGGAATGTGTGCTGGGAGCCTCTGGAAGCTGTGGGATACTGGCAGGTTCTGACACAACATTATCATCTACTGCTCATGGCCTCAGTGTGTCCAAAGCACTGAAAATGAACAGCATTTTCTACTCTTTCTAGGCCTTTGCACTTTATAAACCCTCTCAAGTTAAGTCTGATTATGGGAGGAAGGAAAAAAGACTTGACTGGAAATCAGCTGGATTCTCTTCTCAGCTTTCTAATGTCACCACCACCAAATCTGTGTATCTTAATCCTAAATCGTTCTCTTGCTAGTCCCTATTTTCTCCTGGGATTCTTATCATCCAAAGCCACTAAGCTTCTATAGTTTAGGCTGAGATTTTCTGACCTGGCCTCTCTACATGCTGCTGCTGCAAAAACAAAAATCTTTTCCATCCCATCCAGCAAAAGTAAGGGATGGAGAAGTCACATCCCCTGGCCGAGACCTAAGAGCAAAGCTTCCATTTCTGCATTCCCAACGTTGTCCTTTTCCCCCAAATTCCTTTCTGAGCCTTGCTGTAGCAAGGTCCCTTCCACAAGTGTAACTCAAGCTGGGTGTGATTAATAATTCACATTTGGTGCTAAAAGCAAATCAGAGTTAATTTTGTATATTTTGCTTCCCCTCTGTAATCCGTCGGTTTCCGCGGAAGGCGGCTCCGCAGCGCGGGGCTCGCCGTGACTCATGCCTTACATAAGGAACTAAACCATCCTTCAGTTTACAGAGAAGAATGTTCCTGCTCATTATGGGGATGAAAGGAGATTGCTGCATTTCAAATGACATGTATAATTTAGACACTTATTTCTAGGAGTGTTTGGAACAGGGAATGAAGAGAAACTAAAATGTTTGAAGTGACTTGAGTGCTTCATAGTTTTTAATGTGACTGGCAAAATACACAGCCCGATAACTTTTAAGGCTGCTAATGGAAGAATGGCTCTGAAACTCTAACACACTTCTTTTTTTTTTGTTTCCTAATACCAGCATTTATTTTAAGCCATGAGTAGAAACTGGTATTTGTCACTATGTAAAAGAAAATATCATTTTTTTCCCTTCTGGTGCCACCGAAGCAGAAAGAGGACTGGGAATGGTATTGCAGACAAACCAGCCAGCTGGTGAGGAAAATGGCAGCAGGTCTTCTGCATTTGGATGGAGCTGGGAGATTTTTTCCCTTGGCATTCTGAATGTTAAACCTTCACTACAAATGGAGAGCATGGAATAATCTGTATTTCAACAGTGCAGAGTTTATTCAAAAGAGAATTCAGTAACGTATTGGGAAGTATTTATTTAATGGTGTTCTTTTTAGACTATTATGGCAAGCCAAATCCAACACAACCTCTGGAATTTGGAGGCTGAACAAGCCCAGATGCCCTCATGATCTGCAGATTATCTTCACAGACTTCTGTACTGACACGCTTTGGTGACCACAGGCTGTCCTTGGAAGGCAGAATTGTGATTCTCTCTTCTCTCTCAGCCCCATTTATTGAGATATTTTAGAAGTAACCAGACACAATGCCTGTGTTCCATGGGCTGTTCTTGGCAGTGGCTGGTTTGGTGCATTTCTCCAGCAAATTGCCCATGTTTTTCAGAGGTCTGTGAATCTTTTAAGCAAATGCAGTTGGCAGTTCCCTCTGAGCAGTGTGGCAGCCTCTGTCCTAACTTTGGAACCCCCTGTAGAAATTTGGATGAGATCTATGCCTTGCAAAAGCCTCTCAAAACTGTTGCATTATTTATTTTTATTCTGCTTCAAGGACAACGCTTTTCAAACCAAGAGATGACACAAAGGAGCCCTGGGCTGTATAAATATAGAATCTTTTTATTTTTTTGGTTAATAGATACAGTACAATTTTTGACTACATAAGAAAGCGTTGTTTTCAGTGCATACATTCTTCAGACAGACAGGAACATGGCAGACAAACATTCCTTGGTGGTTTGAACATGGCACTTGGTTTATTTCTGTAAGTCCCAAGTTCCTGGCTTTTCCCAGTTTTCCTTAGTTTATTTCTGTAGGTCCCAAGTTACTGTTTTTCCCCAGTTTTCAGTGGCTGTTTTGTCAACTCAAGGTCTAAGGAAAAATGAGCTGAGTGCTGCCAGAGAACAGGACACTGCTCTGTGCATCCCACATTGCTCTCCCTGTCACCCTCGTGGTCCCAACTGACCCAGGCCAGCAGGTTTTCCATTCTGTGTTCACAAAAATGGAAATAACAATGCCAAACAAACCACCCAGTGCTTGGGCTCAACACCTCCACAGTCCCTTGTACACTGCCTGACTCACGAGAAGGCCAAATTCCAAACTCCTCCCTGAATTGTACTTGTGTAAGATGATGGTGGTGCCATGACTTTGGCAAAATTCTTTCTGTTCTTTTGTGGTGTAGTAAAAACCCAGGAAAATGGATCCCACTGTTTGGCCCTTACATTTTCAGAGAGGACAAAAAAAGAATTATTGCTGCCTTTTGTGTTTTTCATTCACTGTGTGATAAGCAAAAAACCTCTAGGCTGATCTGTGAGTATGATACTGATCCTGAGCAATTCCTGTGTTCAGGGAAACCTGATAATGCTTATCTTGCTCTGTAGCTATTTGCTTGCAAACAGTTCCTGGTGTGTCCCCTTGGTGCTGGTGGGATTTAGGGATCCTGGAACCCAGCCCACAACCCCAGAGCTGGGATAGGCCACATGGAATCTGCAAAGTGAGGCAGGACATGAAGGGTAAGTGAGAGGAAAAATCATGAACCAGCCTGGCCAGTTCCAGGCTTACATGGCAGCTGACACTCCTGCAGGTACAGGAGAGCAAATCCAGTGAGAGAAACACCCGGATGCTCTGGGAAATCCTGGCATTTGCCAAGCAGGTGAGTGGAGGGAGGGTTTGTGCAAGTGGGGTGTCAAGCAGAGCAGCTGAGGTCTGTAGGAGCCCCAAGTGTGTTCACCTGCAGCAGTCAGGGGGTTGGTTTGACACCATTACTCAGACTTTGAGTTTTATCTGACTTCCTTGATATCCCAAGCAGATACTTGGGATACATCTTGCTGGGGATCCCCTTCTTGTGGGGATACCTTGGGAGAACCTTACAGAAACCTCATTGTTTGAGGAAAGGACTCTGGGAAAGATCACATTCACACAGTCACCAGCCTTCATTTTGCTCCAGACACCAGTATTGAAAAATCAGTAGATTAAAAAGCTTCTCCTGTTCAGGGAAGGGCACGAAGAGGCTTCCAGACAAACTAATACAAACTAGTTTTCCTTGGCTATATATAGAGGATTTAATGTGAAAATCTTGCTTTAGATTATCTAGTTCAGCCTCTGCAAGCACAGGATAAACAGCAGTGAAATGATCCTATACCTGATCTTAGGGAAAAGGCAGAGCAAAGCAATCCAAAAGGACTGGGAGAGCAAATAACAAGAAACAGATGCAAAGTAGAGGAAAGAGGAGACAAGATTGTTACAACACCAGCCTGAACCAGAACATGCAGGTGAAGGCACTTGGACACCTAAGTGGGAGGTGGTTGTTGGAGAAGAGACAACACAATTCCATGGAGAGCTCTGAGCTCCTTTGCCCTCATTCTCTGGGCTTCCAGGAGCACAAAACCAGTAGGAGTGAGCACCATCAAAGGAAATAAAGGTACATGTTAATACAGATCCCACTGAGCTCAGGTTAGAGAAAGCAGCTGGCAGACAGGAGTCGAGTAAGAATCCCTGAGAAGTCTGAAAAAATAATAAACATCACATCATTTAAACAATTTACCCCTTCTGATCCTCTAGCCAATCCACCAGCCTCCAATTAAAACCCAGGCAGTGGAAATCCCTCACCTTTAACATAGGGTGACACTTCCAGGAATGAGATAAACCTGCCAAATTCCTCCAGATTCCTGTTTCCTAACTGAAACTAAATAACATGGAGAAGAAGTGAGAGGCAGAGACACTCCCAGCCAAGAGAGCTGCTGTGCCGTGGCACTAGTGGGGCACTGTAAACTGGAGCCTGGCCTGCAAGCATTAGTGAAATGTTTAGTACAATACTTAACTCTGTTACATCTGGGTATTTCTTTCTCTTTGGACTAAAATGTTACAAATTTTACCATATAAATGAAATATGATATTTGTTGCTACAGGGTACACTATATACATCATTGGAAGAAGAGAACAATAATTAAATTAAGGGAGACGAGAGAAGGACAAACAAAATATTAGTAAATAAAATAGAATATGTTCAATAATACTTTTCAGGCAATACTTTTGCTTGTTACATTTACTATAAGGAGGAAAAAAATCTTCCATGAAATAACATTGGAAACAGCTGCCCAAACTTCAGTCAGTCCCTTCCATCGCTGGATCTGCTTAGGACGTTCTCAATTCTGCCACTGCAGAGGAGCCCTCAGTTTTGGGGCTATCAGTGCAACCAGGGCTTTAAACATCTGGAGCACTGGAGCCTGTGCCCTGTTTCAGGTGGCACAGAAAGGCTGGTGTTTGTTACTGAGAGCCAGCAGGGCCTGGCTCCCAAAACGCACTCCTGCGCCTCTGCTCTTGGAGAAACCCCTGCAGCTCATCCTTCAGAGAAGGGGAGGCCACGTGCTCAGCTGACCCAGCAGTTTCCCATTCTTCCTCAAAACACAGAGCACACGTGCAGGTTTTGTTCCTTCATTTCAAAGTTCTTCAGTGAAGGTTTTTCAACACCATTTTCTCACCCTCTGGCTTAAGGTTCAGTAACAAACATCTCCAGCTGAGGCCATCAACAGCACAGCCACATCCTGTCTGCACCTTCTTTTCCTTATCAGTAATTTATTTCCACAAGAACTGATTGATTACTTGATCAGAGCTATAGATAGCTAATAGTGTTTGATGAAAAACCAATCCAATGAGCTTCCTGGGGCTCAGCAGAATTCTGTCCCAGTAGTTTCTTCTCTTCTATGACCATCTCTACTTAATACACAGGTACTAAAATACAAAGCAGTGCAAAATGACCATAAAGTAACTACAGCCCACACCTATGGCGCAGGTGCACTATGAGCAGGGGGCTCTGGAGGGACTGCAGGTGATTAATAAGCGACTCTGAAGTCAAGGAGAAGCAGTGCAGTCCCCCAGAGCCCATCCTTCAGATGCTTGAGAGTTCACAGTTAACATGGTGTGGGGTTTGGAGATTTGTTTTCCCCTTTGATAATACCTGAGGCTTGTTTGTGATTCCTTCAGCGTAGCCCACTGCAAGCACTCATCCAGAAAACTTCCTTCGCTCTGCGAGGGCGTGCAGCTGTCTTTGCCAAGGTAACATCATCGTTTTGCAAGGCTTGGATTTCATCCCCCTCTAGTCTGAATCATGAAAAAAAATTCTTTTTCCACTGAAGAAGTCAAATCAAGAAAGAAAAGGAAAGGGTTGTGCAGAGCTTGGAGGAAACTGCACAGGGAGCCATTTATGGATCAGTTTGTAACTCAGGAGGTTAAAGCTCTCGCTGTCAGTGAACATCTTGCTCATCCTGTTTTTTTCTCCTTGCAACCTGGAGACCTTTCCCTTCCTAAATTTTTAAGTCAACTCTGATTGTTACAGAGCACATGAAAGGCTAAGGATTATTTGCTGATTTGTGAGGCTGTTGTGATAATGCACAGGGCACACAGGGCACACTGGTAACAGTCCCTGGCACACACAGCTCTGGGGCAGGGGCAAACCCACTGTGAATGTCTCACATGAGAGAATTTGTGATCCTTTTTCTGCAGCAAAAGCTTTGAATTGCCCTGAACCCAGGAAGGGCTTTGCATATGATACCAGTATTTACCTTGGCAAGACAGTCAGAGAGAATTGTGTGTCACGTGGGCTTGCAGCATCCCCAGGGCCAAACCCTTGGGCACCAGCCACAGAATGCAGAGGAAATGCTTGTTTTTGTTTTGTGTGTTGTTTTAGTAAATAGCCTGTGTGCAGAAAGGAAACATAAAACTGCTGCTGCCCTGCTGATGCCTCAAGGGTGAGTGTGAGTTTTTGTGTAACTCTTGTGCTGATAATGACAGTTTTCTGCACATTCACACAAACGTGTGTGTGAGCTGGGAAGTTCTCTTTGAGTTGAGAAGGTTCTTACTTAAGGCAAGAAGTAATCATTACAGAGCATCTCCAGCAAGGTTCCCTATTGCATGTCTGCAGGATAAACTGCTGATGGAACAAGGGGAAAGCCCAGGGCATCAGATTTAACCAGACTGTGTGCCCTGCTGGCCAAAAGAGCAGGCACACGAGCACTGCCAGCTTGCTCTGGGCCATGCCATCTTTAAGAGTCTGGGCAGTGGAAATTATTAAATCCAAATTGCAACCAAAATAGCTTGGATTGCAAAATATTTCAGAAATATTTACAGGAGGTGAAATCTCAAGTTAGGAAGGGTGTTTCAGCTTTTCTCCAAGCCCAAAACATTCATGTGCTGCTGCTGTTTTCAGCAGATCCCTTCCAGCACTGGCCTAACCAATCCCTGCAGGACGTGTCAGGGCCAGCAGCTTGAATCTTGTGCTCCCAACCAGCTTGGCGTGACCTTCATGGAGCGAAATGGGAATGCAGGAACCTGTGGATCTGCCAGTGCCAATGAACAGCCCCAGCCAGGGGGAAGGAGTGGCAGCAGCTCAGGGTTGCAGCTCCTACAGCTCCTGACAGACAGAATGTTATAATTCACTGCAAATCTTGCAATAGGCCTTTAAAGAGAAGAGAGAAGATGCTCTTAAATTGTTTCTAGTCCCATCTGAGATGTGCCAGAAGAAACACTGAAGCATTATCCCAGCAGAATTCCCTTCTGTTTCAGCCAGGCTCCCAGGGCACAGGAGCTGCAGCCTGGGGGGCACTGCTTACACTGGGGGGGCCGAGTAGTGGATGACAGAGTTGTAGTCTGGGGGAGGGCTGTGGCATTCCAGGTTGGGATCCATAGGGAGCAGGACAGAGTCTTCCAGGGGGAAGTCCATGGTGTCCTCTTCCACCTGCACTGCTGGCTGGTACTTGACAGTCTCGTGGTCAGCCAGGATGGATTCCTTGCTCCTGCTGACAGCTCTCCGCCTGTTGGGAACAAACATTGGGATGTATCCACCCTGTCTCCGTAATCAATGGTCAAAATTATTTCTTTATGAAGTAAGCATATAAAAATATCAATTTACCTCTATGGCACACTGTAAGACAATGACATTTTGCTGACTGGATGAGGGAACTGGGACAGGTATTTTAAATAACTCTGTGTTTTAAAAGTAGATTTAGGAGTAAATGCAGCTCTGCTGCCCTGTCCTTTCAGCTCACCACATTTCAGTGCACTACAGATCTCTTACTTGTAAAGGCACCTGTCCTGTACACACAGTAATATCCTTCCTCATTGTTCTGACACAGGTCAGTAAAAATTGGACTTTTCTGAAGGCAGAACTGAAGGCTATGACTTTTCTTGAAGCACAATAAGGGATGAAATACTGAATAATCTCTGTCAGACTCTAACTTAAACCGATACTGAAAGCAAGAGCTGTGTTGAACACAGGCAGTGCAGGGCAAAAACCCTTTCATATTCCCCAACCCTTTAACACTCCTGACCCAGGGGCTGCTGAAGGGCAGTGCTTTTGTTTCCCGTCTGCCCTTGTTCCAGGTGATGGAGGATGGGGCAGAGCAATTTCTGTCACATGGAGCAGCCTCAGGGTTAAAACCAGGAGAACCCTGAGACTTGCATCACAAAGTGACTCGAGGAACAGCAAGGGCTGTGGGGAACTCAAAAGGTTCTTTCTGCCATAAGCTGCCTTAAAAAGAATGTTCTGTCAACCTTGATTTCTGAGCAACTCCTTGGAAGAGACCTGGATAGTTGAGGGTTCTCAGAAGGATTCCAGAGTGAGAATGGCTTTTGGGCTGCTGCACTTTGCTCAGGACCCTTCAACTGCAGCTCTTGGGAAGGAGCCTCAGCCACAGACTCAGCACAGCACTGCTCAAGTCTCTGCTCAGAATGACTTGAATGTGCCGGGAGAATTAAAAATCAGGCAGTGCCCAAGCACTTTGTGTGTGTACTTCATGCATGTTTAAAGTAGTATCAAGTTACATTTTAATGACCCTAAACCAAATCTGAATAGTCAACACTTCATCAAATAATTGTAGAATTCATTACACTCATTTTATTGGCACTTCTGCAATGCTTCCAGTCCCCAGCAGCTGCTCATTTTCTCACTGGGGTGCTTGAGGAAGAAAGCAGAGCCAGATCCTGCTCCAGGGAACAAACCAACAGCCAGGAGCCAGCCACAGCAACTGGAGGGAGGGCAGCAAAGGCCATGAATAGGAAACAGCAGACCCAGGGCAGATCCTGTGTGTGTGTGATGGTTTTTGGGTGGCACAGCAGAGAGAGCAGGTTGGATGGCCTCACACAGCTTCTTTCAGCTGGAAAGGGTAAATCTGCCCTGCTGGCTTCTGCTGCTGGGACTTCACAAGTTGTGTTCTCTTGCCTCTGAATCTGGAACCTGTCAAAAGTTTCAGGTTTCCCACAAGCTTCAGATATTGCCACTGGCTGACAGAACCAGTGTCACTATATTAAAAAAAAAATTAAAATTGTTGCCAGTTCTGGAAAGATCCCAGGTGTTCAGAGCACTGGCTGGAGTAGAACACTGCTTTCTGCTCTGTGCACAGCCCCAGGAGCAGGCTGCAGCTCCATCTGTGAATTTCCCACTCCTGCAGCTCTCTGCTGAGGGGGAATGTGTGCTGATGTTCTGTCATCAGTTGTGAAGCTCTTGTGCAGCCAGATTCAGACATAACACACAGCTGCACTGGGACATGGGCTGGTTAATTTAGGGTCTGATTTTAGCCTCCTGGGCTGGCTTTCCACAGCAGGTTTGCATCTCCAGCTTTGGGAAGTGAGCCTGGGCTGTAAGAGCCAGCCCACCACATCTTGCATGCCTACAATGAGCCTGGGTTCTGTGATTGCTGCAGAGTTTATAGAACAAAGCTGCTATTTCTGTGCTTTCAGACCTGCACAAGGCATTAAAACCAAACCTGTGGAGTGGCAGAGCAGAAATTCTAAAATAAATAGTAACCCTGAGAACTTCAACAAAAAATATAGCACCCTCTGCTTTCACAGCTAAGGTTTTCCTCATTGTCCAGAGAGAAACATGAGTGGAAACTCCTTCAGATCTGCATCCTACAGATTTGGCAGCTGTCCATTCTCTACATACACAGTTTATCTGCAGACAAACTCTTCCCTGACACGAGCAATGCAACCACAACTTGGTTTATTTATGGAATTCTCCTTTTGTCACTCAGCTCTGCTGGCTCATGTTGGACAATTCCATGGATGCTCTGGCTTCCAATTTGCCAGGTGTCAAAGCTGTCACTGGAGACAGGGAGAAGCTTGAGAGTATCACCATACTGTAAGTGCCTTAAAATTAATCATTTAAAATTACCCCTCATAAGTCTTACTGCAATACATCTTTCATAGTTATATTTCTCTAAAGTATCTAATCTCATTTACAAAACCATCCTGTAAAACTTATTTCTAATTCTTTCTCTCTCTCAACAATGTCTATCCCATTCCATAACATTTCTAAGTCAACATTTCTCATCTCAAAGTTTGCATACAAATACATACTATATAAACCTTCTGTCAAACTTCAAAAATTCTCTACAAATTCATTCCTACAAATGCTACTTTAATTTGGCCCCCAACCTGCATATCTCTGAGTTATTAGGGTTTGGTTTGGCCACATAAGAGGAAATTTTCAGCCCCCTGTAGACTCCCAGCAAGTTCTGTTGGGTTTCTGCCCTTGTGGGCGAGGAGTTTGGATATCTGGGAATAAATAACTCTGCCTGGTGCTGAAATCAGGCTGGGGTTTGGAGGACTCCTGAGTGCTGCCATCTCCTCTCTGCTCCAGAGACAGAGAGCTGATGAGTTAGGTCAGAAGGAAGTTGTGTCACTCGCTATTTAATGGCAGACCAAAATGCAATTAACTTCCAATACTATTCCTTTCATCTAAACACATTTCCTAATTAAAGCTCTCGGTGGGGCTTTGCATTTTCCCTCTCGTGCTGCTGCCACAGACACTCGTGCCTGCTGTGCATGTACAGATGCTGCTTCTGGGGATGAGGCTGCTCATCCCTTTCCATCTGTCCTTGGCATCTCAGAAAGTGCCCCAGCCCTAGAGCCCAGCCTTGCCCCAGCTAGGCTTGGTGCTTGGGGCTCCAGGGACACCAAAATCCCCTTTATGGCCTGGGCCCCAGGCAGGGACCCTGAGCCCCAGGGAACACTCCTGACTGGGGAGCTTGGGTTTGAGCAATCACACAGTTGTGCAGCTCCAGGAGTCACTGATGGCTGTGTAATGAACTCATTTCACTAAAAGCTGCCCATTCCTTGGCTCAGGGCTCTCCTGGGCTGGCACTGCCCTGCCCACCAGGTGTTTCCTCCCTGCTCTGCCCTGCCTGACCCACAGTGCTGTGAGAGCCCATCAGAGAGAAATGGATAAATCAGTTTGGATAAATCTGCTCTGAGCTGGAACTGCCCCAGCCCAGGCTCCCCTGCCAGTGCTCCCAGCATGGCCCAGCACTGAGGATCAGTGGGAATGCCACAACATTCAGCTGCCCACTGACCTAAACTTGGCACAAATTGCAGTGACCACCCTGAGAACTCATTTGCCTTGCACAAGGTGTCCTGCCTGGGGACACAGCCTGAATATTAAGTAATCTTCTACAAACTTTTTAGTTTTCTGAAGGCACCAGAGTTATTTAGAAGATACCACAGAGGATAATCCTGTAGTAGCTGGAAGGTCTGAGTGACCTAGTGAGGCTTTTTCTTCCTACTGTATGAAACCAGAAATTTTGGAGGTAGAAAAATACTGAAATCATCAAAGAGCTGGAAACCATTAGTGGAGCTGTTTATTTTATGTGAGGGGGAGCCAGTTGCTGTTAATCTACATTTTGGGATCAATGACTTGAAGAGGACTGTGGAGAAAGAAGGATGGCTGCAGGAAAATCACCGTGAGCAGGGAGGGATTCCAGCCCCACGTGCAGCAGCTCCTACTGCTCTGCAATAGGAAACCCAAGTATTTTGCTCTCAGTAGGGAAAACTAATGGACTTTGCTGGCCATGTAGGAAACCTGGCCATGTTCAGAAGCTATGTTTAGGGAAAGATGAGAATTTGGGCTGATTGCTGCCAAGTAGAGCAGTTTGTCTCATGACTACATCTCCTAATAACATGTAGGAGCTTCAGGGCTTTGTAGGAGCTTTCAAAGGTGTTTAATAAGGCTCAGAGTGTTATTTTTTATTTTAATTCTTCTGCAATTAAAGAAATAAAAGGGTTATTTTTTCCTTCTGGTAGCTATGGCTGATTCACAGTTTGCTTTAATACATTTTCAACTGAGTGCTGTGCAGGAGGAATTTCCTCCTGGGTTCCCCTCTGGCACACCAGTGCATCAGCATCCTGCTGGCAAGGAGAGCTCGAGGGGCTGGGCTCAGGAATTCACTGTTTGGAAGCACTTTGAAACACAAAGTGCAGGTAATAAATTTTTCCCAGGCCAAAGCCACCCTTGTGTCCTCTCACACGTGCGGCAAGGCTGCTCAGCTGTCCCTGTCCAAAAGCAGTGGGATGGAAAACACTGCAGTCAAACCCACAGCCTCTCACAATTCCCCTTCTAGTCCTTGCTACTGTAAGCACAGTGCTTAATCCTTGAAGAAAAGTGGTTTACATAACTCCTGAGTAGCTACTCATTCCAAGCTCTAGTTTGGAGACCTCAGGTCAGCTAGCAGTGCAAGGTGCTGCATGGCACAACAATAAATGTATTTATTATTTCTGAGCTCCATTCTGCCCTGGAGCAAACATGCTCCCATGGCTCGTTTCTCTGAGAAGGTGAGAAAGGATTCCAGCCCAATCCTGGCTGGTTTTTTGTTGTGTTCTGTGTGTTTGGACATGAATGCCTGCTGCTGCTGAGCAGAATCCATCATTTCAGTGTTCCTGCCTTGCCTTAGGCCCGGCTTGTTTTGGCAAAGGCAGAGCCCTCAGTGATGGGACGTGGATGCAGCATCCAGAGCCCAGAGAGGATCAGCTGAGCCTCAGCTGAGCTCGTGGGCCTGGGCCAGAACCAGATCAGGGATTTCTGAGCAACAGAGTATGATTGGGTTTGGGGGGAGAAGGGGAAGAGCTGGGGGAGGACAGCTGAGCAGATACCAAACCGTTTGTCATCTTAAACAATACCTTGATTCTAGAGTCTCAGGGAGGATTTTAAAGCAGTGCTTGGCAGTAGCCTGATGATATGACATGGAACCTGACACCAGAGTCAGCCCATCATTAAATCCCTCTGTGCTCCCTGTGCTTCCCTGAATGCTGATTCCAGTGCTGTTATCCCAGGCAATCTTTCCATCTCTCACTGCAGCTACTGCTGTGACTTTCTACTTCAGCAGCATAAAATACTCAGAACTTTCCTGCTCTATTTTAGCACTAGGAAAAGCTCAGACTTGGTTAGTCCAGCCTAACAGTGAACCCAGGCCCAGAGTATCAGATTCATCCTCACTAAACTCTTGACACTGACACTCCATGGTGTGTGCTGTTGGCAAATTTTAAACTCAGCAGAGGAATGAATGCAGGATAAATAAACAGTGTGATTTTGGCAAAAATAATAAATGCAGCCACCCTGGTTTAGAAAACATGCTAAGCCTTTGAACAGTTTTGTTTTAGAAAAGAAAGACTTTGAAAGGGATCCAGGGTAAATGTTTTTGATAGAGAGAGATACAGAATTAACAAGGGTGACTTTATCTCCCCTGTTAGACCCACACTCCCTTCTGACCTCTCTAGATTATCCCACAGGCTTTGGAGCCTTGTTTGTCCACTTGTCAGTGCAGGAGCACCCAGGGGTGTCCTGTCCTCAAACGAGAGGGCTTTGGGGTGCTCTGCACTTTTGGAGCTGCTCTTTGTGCCAAGGAGGGTCTGCAAGATTCAAAAACAAAGAAAAAAAAAAAAGGCAGCTGACAAAAAAGCTTTCTCAGCTGGACCTCAAACACTCAGGGAAGGAGAGCCACACCTCTGTGGATGCTGTGGCAGCAGGAGACAAGAGCACAGCTTGTGGCAGGGATGGCCTGCAGGGTCTGCCTGGCACAGAGAGGCTCAGGAACCTTGTGCTGGATGGAATCCCCATGGAAGTGTTGAGTGGAAGTGGGGAGAGCCCAGCTGCTGGGCTCAGGCAGGGATTCCCTGCCCCCACAGAGCCTCACATCCACCCCTCGTGGCCCTGATGGCAATTCAGAAGGTTTTCCTGGAAATCTCTAAAGAACAGGCTGTTATGGAATTTTTGTGTTTCCACATCTGGCTAGATGTTGACTTTGCAGATTTTCAGGAGAAAGCCTAGAAGGGGCAGAGAGGGAACCTTCCTCTGCCAACTCTTTATCCAAACAGCAGAAATGCAAAGGGGAAAAGCTGCCAGGGGTGAGTGACAGAAATGCTCAGAGGGATAAATGCCACCAGGGAGGCTGCTGTGAGTGTGCTGGATTTGTGCCAGTGTGACATCGTGCAGGGAAGAGGTGAATCAGCCCAGGTGAGGCATCACAGCAATGCAGCTCCTGACATTTGGGCTCCTGGTTTTCCAGCTGCTGCCATTTGGTTTCCATAGCAATGGATTGTGCTGGCAGGAATGCTCTGGGTGTGTGCAGGGGATGAAAATGTGGAAATGGATCAGGATCTCTGCTAATCCCACCAGGTCCAGCCCTGGGACACTGCTACAGGGAAAATACTGCTGGGCAACAACATTCCTGAGGCCACACTGCCATCCAGCACAATCCATAGCATTCTAATGCTCCTGTTAGTGTTGCTCACATTTCCTTAGGAAATCTTCTCCCTCTTTCTCCTCTCCTTCTCCCTTTTCATTCTCTCCTTCCTTCTCCCTTTTCCTCCTCTCCTTCCTTCTCCCTTTTCCTCCTCTCCTTCCTTCTCCCTTTTCCTCCTCTCCTTCTCCCTTTTCATTCTCTTCTTCTCTCTTTTCCTCCTTTCCTGCTTCAAACATCAGGGAATTGATGTTTCTAAGGCATCAAAAGACAAGGCAAGCCCTTGACATCTGCTTTTCCCTCTGATGAGAGTCAGCCCCTCCAAAACTGCCACACTCTGACCATGCCCTCTCCTGGGAACTCTCCCAGAATATCCAGAAGTGCACCAGGCTTCTTCTCATCCCTCACTTCTCTTTATTACAGAAAAGGGGTGACTTGGTGTAGGACAAGCAACTGCTCTGCTGGGAAAGGTTATGGAGTTCCTCAATGCAGAGAAAACTCTCACAAATCTCAGTAGATTTCAGAGAAAACTCTAGGCAAGTCGTAAATAGTTTATTAACTGAATAGACAAGGATTTCATTGCTACATAATAATTTATTTTTTAGTGTTTTGGGCACCTATTCTTTGAAATTCCACATGTTGACATTTGAATCAGTAAAATGGGTTGTTAGGAAGGTGAGAAGTTCCCTACTGGGTCACCTCTGCCTGTGTGGTTGTTACTGAAATACAAAGAACTGTGAGCAAAAAGCTAAAAATCTGCTTTTAATCTTCTGTGTTGTACTATGAGTGGATAAACATACAGCAAACCCTGTTTGTAAACTAGGTGTGAACAACATCACCCAGGATTGGAGGTGGTGGGATTTAGGGAATTCTCTGCAGTGATGATGAAGCAATTGCAGCAATCAGGGCTCTGGTGAAGGCACTGCTTTGCAGTGTTTGCACTGCTCTTTACTATGCACAACCATTTGAAGTTTACTCACATCCCATGAGCTACAAAGATGCCACTCCTTCTGTCTGAGTTAAATATACACACTGGTAAAATTACAAATGTCAGCTTTTGGATTAATGAATCAAGTTCTTCAAGCTTTGCTCCATCACTAAGAGAGAGCACTGGGGAGGCAGTGAACAAACAGCTAAATCAGACCCCTATATTCTCATTTTTTCCTCCTGTCATCTCCCATTTGCAGACTGCTGCCCCTTGGTCTTAAAACACTTAAAACACTTAAAACAGCAAGGTTTTTTGGTTATGGGGCTGAAATTCAGAGTTCATCTCCTCAGCTTGCCTGGATAACCAGAGGTTTCCTTTTGGTAGCAGGAACAAAACTGCAAATTTCAAAAGCATTTCTCTGAAAGGAAGAACTGTCTGAAGAAGAAATCCCCCAGAGTACTCACGCCAGAGCCATGATCCCATAGGGCCAGGAACGGATTTCCAACCTCTTGGGGCTTTTTATCTCATCCGAGGTCAGCACCATGCCACTGTCAGACTCCTGAGGAGCAAAAGGAAGGGACCATCAGGGAGAGCTGGGACTGCTGTAGGAGCCACCAATCCTCCAGGATATTCTTTTATCAAGGCCTGTGTTACCAATTTTCATCCAAGTGTTCCTGATAATGCTGCTCTGGAGCCTGGGAACATTTCCCTTGTTTTTATGACATTCAAGTTTTTGATCTGCATTTCCAAAGAGCACCCTTAAAATGAACATATCAAAAAATAATTTGACATTTTCAAATTTGAAACTGATATTAAGCATGACATATGAGCACCATGTACGTGGGATAGCTGAGATATGAATAGACTGAGATTCATAAAGAATATATCCAATAATTCTGCTGGGCTCCTCCAAGGAAAAGCTCCTTAAATATCCACTAGAAATACACAATTAGAAACACTGGGATTTAAAGGAAGTGGAAGTTCAGCAGCATTTTGCAAATGTAAGTGCTTTGTAAAGATAGATGGCCCTGGCTTTATGGATTTTTTTATGAGCTATCCAACAAAACTGTCTTGATTAAAGTTGGGTTTGTGCTCCTGCTGCACTTAAAGCTGAGTCTAGAGGCTGCAGTTAAACTTTGTGCTAAGTTTATACACAGACATCACAGTCCTCATTTTAAGTTATTTAACAATATTAAATGGTCTGGGGGTTTCTTTGCACTTGAAATATTTTGTGATGCTGGAAAGTTGCACATCTATGCATTTGTCAGAACCAAGACAGCAAAAGCCCTCAGCATAGAAGAGAAACTCTACTTAGTCTTATTTTGACAGTCAAACTGAGCAAGATATAAAAAATAATCTCATCAAACAATAAATAACAAGAAAAAACCTTTTTATACATGCTCTGGTCATCTGTCAGTTGTTAATAAGATCAGTTTATAAGTGAGTTTATAAAGTATAAAGTGAAATCCTGAATTAATGAGGTCTGTGAAACCCTCAGTAAAACCCAGCTTGTCTCTGGATTTTATCTTGACTGTTTCCCCTTCAAACACGTGGTCTAGGAACAGTTTATCTGGGGGCTGCTCTGCATTTTGCTTACACCTTTCTGGTAGAAGAATCTCCACAGAGATTGCAGATAATTGCACAATAGCAGGAAGGTGTGGTGGAGCTCTTTGAAATAATGACCTAATGACTATCCAGGGTTGATAATTAAGAAAACTTCAATAACCAAAGTACCCTTACTTTGTCCAAAAGCAGATCACACACTGATTTTGATTTAAAAGATCCTTGTTGAGACATCACGTTCATTTCTGATCTCTTGATGTATTATCAGCCTTTCTGGAAACTTTCCCCCCTCATGTAAAGGCTTATTTGAAAATGCCAGGAACAGGGAGCTCTTAGGCAGGTAATGCTCCTGCTGGCAGCAATAATCTCTTGAGACTGCATTGATCTAGCAAACGCCTTTGTGTGATTCACAGGGACAGATTTTATCCTGCAAGAGGGAAGATGCAGGAGCCAGGGAAATTTCTAAGCCTTCTAATCCCTGAGATGCACTGATAAAGAGGCAGAAATTCCACCTGGGAAAATACAAGGCAATCATGGGCCTCAGTTTGTGCTCAGCAGAGAACAAATGAGAAATAGGCTGTGTTTGTCAAGGACAGGAAATATTTCCAGGACAAGGTGGAGCTGGAGTCCTGAGCCTTCCCAAGGGAGCTGCTCTGAGGAATGGCTCTGTCCAAGAGGGACTCTCAGCTGGAGCCTTTCCTTTGCTGCTCCTTACCACCTGAGACTTCTCCTCCTGTGTCAGGAGGATTCCTGGGGGATTCAGGCTTTCTCTCTAAACTTTGATCCCCCTGGAGCATTTGTGCATTGCAGAGGTCTCTCCTTAGGGACACAAGGTGCTATTGAGGCAGCAGGTGGGGACAGCACATGGAGCTGCAGCCAGGGCCTGCCTGGACCACCGAGGGAATTCAGGAGTTGTTCTCAGGGATTTTTTAAAATAAGAAAATCCCATCCATAACTTCAGAGGAAGCCAACAAGCAGAACCTTCATTCTGTAACAGAACAAGCCTTTGTTTTCCCCTGGAGCAAAAATTAAACCCTTTAACACTTTCCACCCTGCAATGGTATTAAACTGGCAATAAATACATTCACTTGCAGTGAGGAAAATCCAGGGTTAAAGCCCTTTGTGAGAATCAAGACCAGGATCTTGAATCCTGTTCTCGTCTACCCAGAACTGAACACCTTCACCCCCACCAAGTGATTGGCTGTCTTGGCCAGCCAGAATGTGTTCTGGACACATTTCCCTCCAAGAGCTTCATTTCAACGAGCTGCCACTTTCTTATGGTGGAAAAATATCTCAAAATATGTAATATAAAGCCCCCTAGCCTGACCAAAGCCAGGGCAATCACAAGTGAGCTTCTCTTTAAATTATTTATTAAGAGAAATGCAGGTCCCTCTTTGCTGTCCCACAGCCCTGGGTGTGAGGTGCCAGAGCCAAATCTTCTGCCTGATTTAAAGTTCTCTCCTACCAAACAGATTCCAAAAGCTCTAATGAGTGTTTCTGGTGCTGCTGATGAGTGATCTGTGAACCTGCTGGGGAAGCATGCAGTCACCTCTCTTACCTCATGCATCACTTTCTCCTTTTCCACTGGCACCTCATCAAATGTCTTCACACTCAGGGGTCTCTTCTTGCTGCTGTTACTGAAAGCAGGAAATTCAGGGTCAGCATAAAGCCCAGGCAGATGCTGCCCCACTTGTGGCTCAGTTACATCCTCACACAGCCCAGTTTCCTGGACCACTTCTCTTTTGTCACCTCTTGTGTCTAATAACCAACACCCTGACAAGTTTGTCTGATTCTTTCACCAGCCATATTAAGGGAGGACACCAGACAGTGAAAGGTTTCTTTCCCCCCACCTTGTATCTGCTTTTCTCACCCAGTTTCTACTGCACTCCAGCGTTTCACTCCATTGTTCAAGTTTTCTTCCACAGGGCAGGTTTTGGAGTTGGATTCTCCATCTGGACACAAGGTGATGTTCAGTGGAATGTAATCTTTGCCATCCTATGAAATTAATAACAGAAAAGAGCACAAAGCTGGTAAAGTTCATTTTGTGCTGCATCTCCGATGTGAGAGGTTACTGTATCCTACAGAGCTTTGTGATGAGAAAGGACTAAACTGTGTTTGAACTTAACTGTGATGTTTGTTCAAGGTGATTACCGTGTTCCTCACACCCTGTGGAAGTTATGGAAGCTGGAATGCACACTTCATCCAAGGTTTACTGTGCAGCAGGCTTGTGAGGAAACTGGGGCACTTTGGGAACCCTGTGATGTGGGATGGCTGAACATGGGCTCGGATATTGCAGTCCTGGTCAGAAGCAATGGCCCATGGACAGACTGCTTGGTTTTGTTCAACTTCAGGAGCTTGGGAAGAGCCAATGGGAGCCTGAAAGGATTTAATTTCTTGTCCTTCCCAGGAATTGCTGCTGCACATGGTAATGAACTCTGCATTGTCATTACCCCCCTGCAGCAATCCTCAGGAATGACTCTGCCTTTAGCTCCTGAAACTATTTATTTCCCTGTGCTTCTTTTTGTTTTTAATTTTGAGAAGCAGTTAAGTGCCCTATTCCCTTATCATGATTTTTATGTCTCCTCAATTTACTTTGGTTATAGAATCAAACTCACAAGCTCTTCATATTGCAGACTGGGCCCTCTTCAACTCAGCTCCACTAAATTTGTTTACAAACAGGAAGGAGCTGGAGGAGAGTGTTTGATTTCTTCTTCAATTAAATTGACAATTGCATAACTGATCTGGTTGTTTTTACTGAAGAAGAAAGCAACTGGTTTAACTATTATGAAATTAATCATGACATACCTGACTTTCTGTGCTTTAAGCTGCATAATTGTAAAGCTCCCAAGAGCACAGGTGAACATAAACTTGGAAATAAGAGACAAAGTTCAGAAGGTGAAGAAAATCAGAAGTAAAGTTAACATTTGAGTAGTTAACATTGTCTTTACTCATCCCAGCAGGCATTTTCCTAGTGAGCTGTGCTAGGAAGTGAAATCTCATATTGGTGTTTAATGACCTTGTCCATGTCCACTCCAAATCCACATTTCTTGCAGAAGGGCTGGCCCTGCTGTACCTGCTGCACGTTGGCCTGGAGGAGATCCCCCAGGCGCTCCACCAGCTCGGTGAACGTCGGCCTCTCCGTGGGCACCCCGTGCCAGCAATCCAGCATGGTCTGGTAGCTGCAGGAAAAAAACAGGGATTAGGAATGGGAAAGGATGAGGATGGGAGCTTTTCTTCCAAACTGTTTCATTCCACTGCTGCTTGGTTTGGTCTTGGATTAAGAGAGGTTCAGATCTCCACATGCTGAAATTCTGTTTTAAGTTTTCATGTGGGATGCTTTTTGCTTCCACATTCCTGCCTCAGCTGAGCCTGCAGAATTTTGGTTTTCATCTAACTTAAAGTCTGGCTGCTGGGCCCTGCTGATACTGCTGAAGTAAGTCCTGGTTATGGGTACTGGGTTTCTGTCACAGAATCTGAAGTCTGAGCTCCATGAACTACAGCTGACATGGGGCATCTGGTCATCTTCTTGTTGGCCAAGGTCAGGCTGACTTGGGCTGTCCTTAGCATTAGTCTGTGCTGCCAGACATCCAAAATACACTCAATCACAGCTTTACTGAAAATAAACTACCCAGCCATGGTCTTCTCCCCCTCCCCACTTAAACACAATCTCTTCTGTGAGATGTGCAGCTCTTACACTTCGGGGGTGGAATACTCTGGGGATCTCATCCGGGTCCCTTCCTTGAGCCGCCGGCAGAAATCCTCGTCTATCTGCACCCCAGGGTATGGAGAGGCACCTGGTGGGAGAAATGAGAGGGCTTCAGGATGGCACAGCCCCTGTATCCCAGCCCAGGGAACTGGTGATCTCTGCTGAGCATTCAGTGTTACCCAGAGGCTGGCAGCAGCAGGAGCTCGAGTGAAGAAGGAGTTGCAGTCACTCACAATCTACATTTTTTGTTTGGAAACTTTTTTTGGAGTCTGTTACAGACTCACTCTGTCTCTTCAGAGATTTCAACCACACTGTCTCCTCTGCATTTGTGATACAGTCAGGACCACTCCAAGGTAAAATAGGGCAGAGGAGAAATAAACTTTATTAGTTTAAGACTTTAAAGTATCTCTTGGTCAGTGATAGAAAAGTTCCAGCTCATTCAATGGGTTACTTGGTCTTTCCAAACTGTTCCCCTGCCAATATCCTGCACTGAGTGGATCTGGTACACAGAGTGAGTAATTCCTGCTCATCCTTCATTGCCTGAGAACCCCTGTGAGCAGGTGCAGAGGGGGCTGTGGGCACCTGGCTCCTGCCAAGGACCACGAGAACCTTGGTTCAATCTCATGTGTGGAATTGCCCCTCTGCTGGTTCACCAGCTACTGGATATGCATTATCCTACAGGGAAAACTCCCTTGACAGTGACCTTCCAGCTTTTCAGCCTTGTTTTCTTTCCTGACTTTGTGTTCCATGCTGTTTACCTTGAGTGCCACTCGAGTGTTGGCTGAACCCTGGCAGGACAGCTCGTGGCAACTGGAATTGTTTAGTGGAGGCTGAATGCTGTGAAGGAGCTTTGTGTTAACTCCCACAAAAGTCTGGGAGAGTGCTCTGGCATCTGAGTAATCCAGAGCTCACAGGTAAAATTCAGAAGTCTAAGCTGAAATTTAAAATGTTACTGAACCTATGGTGGATAAAACGAAAAGATTGGTAATTTCCCTCCCCTCTAAGCAAAGGCTTCCTGTGCAGCACAACCCTTGTCTTGGACATTCTGGCATCCCGGAGGCTGGATAATGAATTTGGAAACAATTTCATCAAGTCTTAACATGGGAGATTGAATGGAATCTGTATCCAGCCCTCGAGGAATCTGGCTATGATTTACTGTCTATAACATTCCTGCATATTTCCTGCAAACACCATCATGTGCTGTGCACTTGGGGGCACAACAAGAACAGCAGAAATCTTTTGGATAAAGCATTGAAGAAGGGGCCAAAATGTGGCTGCTTCCAGAATTGTTCTGCTCTGTGAACCTGACTGTTCAGTGGGCAGAACCTGCACTGGGGAGCTGAGATCTCAGCACTGCCTGAGATGGAATCTCAGCACAAATGGGCTCCCAGGACATCCAGAGCCCAGGGATGCTTATCCACAGCACTTCTGAATTCTTTGGATGTGCAAGTACCAGAGCACAGGACTGACTGTTTCCTGGAGTTATGGAAGCTGAAGATAGGCAGCACCATCATTTCTGCTTTATGCCCAGATTTCCCTTCCCAGTCTTGCCTTTGGCCTGTCATTATGCTCAGAATAACCTGGGAATTAACTGCTCATCTCACAGATGGAGAATTCCACTTGCTCACAGTCTGAGCTCTCTCTCAGATCAGATCAGATCAACTGCAAGATGTTGGTGAGAGCAAATACAGGGAAGGCAAAGGATAACAGGGGTTGGACAAGGAGCAATGGGACAAACTGAAAGAAGGGACATTTAGGTTAAATATTAGGATGAAATATTTTACTGGGAGGTGGTGAGGCCCTGGCACAGGTTGCCCAGGGAGGTTGTGGATGTCCTAACCCTGGCAGGGTTCAAAACCAGGTTGGATAAAGCCTTGAGCAACCTGGCTTAGTAGGAGGTGTCCTGCCCATGGCAGGAGAGGTTGGGACTAGATCATCTTGAAGATCCATTCCAACCCCTGAACATTCCATGAGTCTATGATTCATTTTTGACTGCAGGATCTTTTGGCAATTTATATTTTGGCCAGTGCTGGCCTCCTACCAGCTGGAGGCAGCTCAGATCATAAAAGCAAGGAACTCTCCCTTTCCCACTTCCACTCAGCACTGTCTTTATCTGGACTATGGGATAAGTCTAATAACTTGGATTTGGAATGCTGAGACAGCTTGGGAGAAATGTAGGCTGAACATATGGTGAAAGGCCTACACATGATGTTTTCCTTAGGGGAAATCTCCTTCAAAATGCTCAAAGATGTGGCATGCATTGGATATGGGAGCCCTCTTTTGATCTTGGTGTTATTTTAGTGGGATAATGAGATGCTGATGTTACTACCAGGCACTGCTTGTTTACATAATTATCTCTGATTGCTTTTGGAACAGTGCACATTGAAATTCCAGGAGACACTGACATTCTGTACCATTAGTGATTTCAAG
The DNA here is from genome assembly GCA_013397155.1 of Irena cyanogastra. Lineage (NCBI taxonomy): Eukaryota > Metazoa > Chordata > Aves > Passeriformes > Irenidae > Irena > Irena cyanogastra. The sequence goes on along the minus strand of VWZV01009139.1, from coordinate 421,266 downwards.
ATGTGTTAAACACTGCTGGCACTACCTGACACGAGGTGTGGTGACCCCATTGGAATAATTTAAAGCTCATTGCAAACTCAGCCCCAGATGGAAATTAATATTCCCTCTAGTCCTGGTTTCCCTGTGTATCACCAAAGCAGATCCAGGCTGCCAGCCTTTCTGCAGGCTGCCTATTGTCCTTCATGACACAAACTACACTCTGCATTCTCCTAATCAGTATTTTTCTCTTTTTTAGAGGGTGCTCAGTCTGTGGGACCCAGTGAGAGCAGCAGCTGTAAATGGGAGCCAAAACACACCCTGTGGCAACGACAAATAACTTCCATCTCGTGGCTCTCAATGATCTGTAAAACTTTTATATGACAGAATTCAATCAGTGACACAAATCCTTAATTAAATATTTATCGTTTGAGCTGCAGATGTGAGCAGTGCCAAACCACAGGCATGCCTGGATGAGCTGGATGAAAAACCCTCTCAGAGAAAATGACTGGTTTTGAGCCCATGCCACCAACTGAAAAAGCAGTTTGTGATCTACGTCACAGCCAGGGCAGAGGCTGCTGCATGGGTGGCAGCCCCTGGAGCCATTTGGGAGATTCCAAATTCAGAAGGGGACAGTGCCAAGAAAGGGGCTAAAAGAACCCAGATGAAATGTTTTTTTAAAAATAGATTAAAATAGAGGTGAATTTCACTGACTGGATTTTAATTTGTATTAGTGTTCAGTATTAAAGGCCATCTGTTAAATCCTGTCAGGACCTTTGGGAGTGATACAAAGTTTGTTTCTGCAGTGCCCCTTGGATTTATCAACATTCCATCCCTTTGGTTCCAGTGGAGAGCCTGTGTGTCTCTAGCTGCTGATGCTAAAGCATCATCCTGAATAATCTGATAAATCCAGGCCATTCCTGGTGCTTCTGGGGCTCTCTGTGCTGTTTCTAAGCCTGCAGGAGGTGATGCTGTTACAGAGCCATGGAGGGCTCACCCCAAAATAACAACTCCCTAAATAATCAGGGCTGAACCCCAGGGAAAGCAGCAGCTGCCACTTGTTTCAACTGCTCGAGTGTGAACTTTCCTCTTGGTGTGCAGATGTGGAGTAGGGAAAGGTCCAAATCAAAGACTTGGACTGAGAGCAGGTTATGATTCTACAGCCAGCCCTAAGTAAAGATTAGGATAGAAACAGCTCCAGACTTTGCATTTTCACTTGGCATCTTGAGCCCAATCATTAATTTCAACTGATCCATGAACCAAAGATAGAAGGAGATTAGAGTTTGCTTTAAAATCCAGCAGCTTAAGTTGACAATGTTTCTTGTTTTCTTTTGTCTGCAAATGCTGATTAAAAAGCCAGAGCTGACATTCCTAAATTCCCTCAGGAAAACAAATCTTGCCACTCTGCAAGGAGAATCTGAGAGCAGCACAGTCCAAGTGTCTGTAGGGCTGCTGTGTAAGTTTACAGCTTTATCTGCTGGACAGAACCCAGAGCTCAGTGAGGCTGAGATTTCCAACAGCATCCTGGGATGACATCTCGAGTACATAAAGAACATCATTACTATTCTTTTAGAAATGCTGTGGCTTGCAAATGATGCAGCCACAAGAGCCCATGTTCTGCCCTTGGTCTGCTGCCAAAAGGGTTTAGGCTGAGCCCAGCACTGGTCCTTGCACCAACCCAACAGCAGCTGCTGCCAGGAGATTTTTCTTACCTAGAAAATCTTAGCTTTTGTGGGGTGGAGGATCAAGCTGGGATAAAATATCACGTGGGCTCATGGTGCACGGGCTGCCAGCAGCAGGCCCTGTGCCCACAGCAGGGTGACTGTGCAGCCCTGCAGCTGTGGGGTTCCCTGAAGCAGGTGTGGTTTGATGGGAAACTTCTTCATTGTTCTCCAAGAAATCTCCCACTCCTCCCAGCAACAGAGGCTTGCATTTTATTTCTGGGCTCTGTTGCTTTCAGTGGGTACAAATGTTAGGTCCAGGATTTTGGATTTTTGATCTCTCTCCCCAGTGTTTTCATGTCCTTTGTCTGGTGGAAAATTGGCTGAAATTTCTCACTGAAATTGGCTTTATTTTACCCCTGGTCTGCACTCTGCACTTGTCCTCAGTGAAACAGAAGCACTGCCGCACATGATCACCTTTTGCTAAAAGCTTTTCTTAGCTAAGCAGCCATAAATTAGAAGAGGGAAAGGGTTTGAAACCATTCTTACCTAGAGAAAATATTTCCCACAGCAGCACTCCAAAAGACCACACGTCACTCTGCGTGGTGTAGATTTTGTCAAAGATAGCTTCTGGAGCCATCCACTTGAGAGGAAGCCGTGCCTAAAGGCCAGAGACACAAGAGGTTGCCAGATCTGCTGTTACTGATCTGCCCAAGCCCAACTCGAGGGTAACAACTGAAGCTTCTTGCACTCACATCTCCCTTCCGAACGTAGTCGGGGTCTTTATAAATGTCCCTGGCGAGGCCGAAGTCACAGATCTTGACCACGTTGTTCTCGGACAGGAGGATGTTCCTGGCTGCCAGATCCCGATGGATGCACTGCCAGGGAATGACACGGGCTCAGAGGGGGCTGGGCAAGGAGCCCCTGCTCGAGCTGGAAGCAGGAGAGCTTCTTTGGGAATGGGGAAAGAAATGAACTGCCTTGGGAGCAGGTCAGAGAAGTGAGTGGGAATCTGCTCCAAATACACTGTGATGTGCAAAAGAGAGAATAACTCAGAGAACAAGCCAATATTAGAGTCAGTTTTCTGATTTTTCTGTCTGAAATAACTTTGCAGTTACAACAAGGAAGGAAATCCTATTTTCTCATTAGCTGATTCCTGGGAAATTTTGGAGAGGCCAAAAAGCAGCTGCAGCAACATTTGCCACTGCAGGTCCAGGAAGGTGTGAGATGGGATAACCCCGCCCAGGGTTTCTGGGGGCTGCCCTGGTGGCTGTGTGAGTGCAGGCTCAGTTGTGTGCACACTCTGGCCCCTGGATTACACTGCATTTACCTGAAAAGGTGTTCCACAGGCTACAAACGACTTCCTGTTTATCCAAGCAGTGCTGACTTTGCTGACAGCCCCAACACCTCTGACAAACTAAAGGAATCGCTGCATACTCTCTCCTCATTTTTCAGTAGTGTTGTTGTTCACCACACTAAAAGAAGCTTTCTCTAAAAGGAGCTTTCTGAGTTTATTTATGAGGCAGTTCCACAAATTATCTCACGATTTCTGAGAACTTCACTCCTTCTATCTAAACCCTCCTGTTGCAGATGCCAGTCCCTGCAGCCAAGAACATGATGAATGTTCCTCCACAACCCCTTCAGTGCTAATTACTGCTTAACCACCAGAGCTAATGTGATCTCCAACACTCTAACAGAAGAGCAAAAGGCAGATTTCTCAGACTCAAAAGTGTGTTTGGGTTTCTTCATATCAGACACTCTGCAGAAGTCTGAATGAGCTCACTTTTCGAGAGGCGAGGAACTCCATGCCTTTTGCCACCTGGAAGCTGTAGCAAATCAGATCCTCCAGAGTCAAGGGCCTCTTGTACAGATCCTCAGCATCTAGGAGAGATCAGAGACGTGGCAAAACTCTGCAGCAACAGCTCCAGAGCTGTGTGGCACCGGTGCCACTTGTGTGCTGATGGCTCCAGCCCCGCCCACAGTGCTGGGTGTGAGATCTCTGCAGATGTGAGCAACCACTGACCCAGAGGCAGAAGATCAGATCATTAACGAAGTTCCCTCATCCATTAGTCACTCATTTAGCTATGGGGAAACAACGCCTCAGGCTGGGAGTGAGGGAAACTTTATAGACAAGAGCCTAGGGACAGAGTGACCTCACAAGTCTGGTAAAACATTCCTATTTCTCCTGTCACACAACAAGAGCAGCTTTTGTGCACAATACAGAGCTCTCTTTTTGTGAGAAAGTTGGAGTGGGGAACAGGCAAGAGGAAGAATTTGGGATTTCAGGAACAAGCCAAGCTGTGTAAGGGCTTGTAAAGTGTGTGACAGTGTGTGTGTGGCACTAGCCAAGTGACAGAAGTCTTTCCAATAAAAGATTTGGAATGAGGTAAGGTTCTTTTACCTTCTTCATCATCTTCTGAGTCACTGTAACTCTTATCTTCAATAAATCCTGAGCTGGCAGAGCTGCCTGTGCTGGCCACGCTCTCGAGGCGCCTCTTGATCAGTTCAGTCAAATCACTGTTGGACTCATCCAGACTTTTCTCTGCTTGGTCAGAGTTTTCCTGGGACTAGAAATGGCATAAACCCAGTTTTTAGCTTTGTGTGATGCAATGCTTGAGGATTCAAAATATGTGACAAAATAGCATAAGGAGAAAGGTCCCCTGAAGATGAGCATGCTTGAACATGATGTTTCTTAAAGTGGGAATAAATAGGAAATCAGGCTTTATTCGTTCTAACTATAAACTAATAAAGCCTGGTTTCCTATTTATTCCTACTTATTATTCCCCCTTTCACTGATAGCAATATTCCACATCAGAGTTAGCTGAAAGCTGGCTGGGTGGACTGAGAGGTGAGCAGAGAGAGGCTGTAATTCTCTTTGCTGTCTTAGGATGCTAAAAGTCCCCTCAAGGTGAGTGCATGATGGGCACTGACCATGTCTGTGCTGAGGCACAACCAGCCCTCAACCCATGGCAACAAGGGTGAGAAAGAAATTCTGAGTGGCTGCACCAGGAAAAGCTCCTTCACTCACACAAAGTCCTTCACCTGCTTTGCTGCCTGCACGCAATAGCTTTAATAATAATAATAATAATAATAATAATAATAATAATAATAATAATAATAATACTGCAATCATCTGGGAAAATAGTCTTGGTGAGGCTGCAGTATCTGGCAGGGCTGGGGTCACAGGGCCTGTTCCACACTGGATCCTCATGAGGAGGAGCCAGTGCCATCCCTCCCCAGCCCTGATTTCTGCTCCTGGGTCCTGCTCCCATCCCAGCCCAGGCTGTGCTGGCACAGATGTTTGTGTGCATGCAAAGAGCTGTTTGGGAACCAAACCATGGGTTGGTTCTGATGTAGAATATCCATAATCCAGGCTGTTGTTACAGCATAGACTTCAAGGCTGGCACAGGGGAAGGGACAGAGGATGAGAATGAGCAGATGGGGTAAAGATGAACTGCTTTCACTTGGGGCCTAGAAACAAAAATCCCCCAAACAGATTTGTATTTTGGGAGGGTTCACTTTCTCCTAGTTCAGTTAATGCCAGTTTTTCAGTACTATTTTGTTGCCCTCCTCATACTGGGAAGTATCTCACAAGTAGTTCCCTCTCTTGCAAGTGTTCTGGAGTGTTTGGGTACTTGCAACTAATTCTTTAGGAGATGCTAGAAGAGGATAGCAGTGAGATCCTACAGGGGAAAAAATCCCTCTTCTTTCTTGTACAAATTGAAATGTGGGGAGAAAATAAAGTACCCACAGAAATACCCAATTGCCTTGCTGCCAATGCAGAGCAAATCCAGCTTTTGTCAGTGGTTGTTGATTCCCTGCCTCGTGACACTGAGAAGTCTCATGTTCTTACCTTGTATGCAATGAAATCCCCTCGTTTTCCTCTGAGATAGTTGGACAGATTTCCATATTTGCAATATTCCACTATGACCATTAAAGGACCTAAAAAAGACAGCGAAAGTCAAATGAGTTTTGAGGCACTGCAAAGCATATAATTCTAATTCATCCTACCAAATCCTCTTCAAAATGAGTGGCATTTCTATTATACAGATGAAGAAATGAGGAAACACAGGAGTGACACAATCAGTAGGGATGTGGAGAGAAGGGAACACATTCTTAGTTTTCCCCATTGGATGGTAACAGTTGGTATTTATTGCTCATTTACAAACAAGGAAAATTCAGGATGATCAACACAATCCCAGATGCTGTTAAGGTTGGTTTGCTCTGCACATGGAGCAGCTTTCATTTTCTCTGCTGGCTTCAGAATTGTTTGTTTTGGGTGGAGCTGATGCCACTAGAGGAAATCAAAGTATGCAGGGCCATAGACAGATCTAAATGAAACGCTGCAAAAATACCCAGTCTGAAGTTTCTGAAAGCCTGCAAAGTGTTCTCACTTTCTTCCTTATTCCTCTGCAAACCACTGTAGAGTCAGTGCTGCTTTTACACAACTATGCAGGTTTTTAAAAGCTGCCTGAAATGCTTTTATATTGCAGTGTGAGATGTTAGGGAAGGGCAAAGCTGCATTCTGGACCTTTATTTTTTGTAATCATCAAATGTAAGCTAGGGTGAATTCATGAGTCTGGGATGTGGATAAACATGGAATATTATCAACCCCAAACTCTGAGACTTTCATGTGCAGACCCTTTTTCTCTGGAGAAGGTCTGTGGTTCAGACCGAGGAGTTTGCACTTCAAAGGGGAAGTGCTGAGAGCTGCACTTGGCCTTGGGGAAGGAGCTCAGCAGGATTCCTGCCGGAATTCCTGCACCCCCGGGTCAGAGCAGGAGCTGGGCTGCAGTGGGCTCCTTGTCCAGCATTCCTGGGAGAGCACCAGGAGGGAACAGTGACCCTGGGACGGTGTGGGACAGTCAGAGGAGCAGCCTTTGGGAGCACAGAAAGGGATGCTGAATTCCTGCAGGCAGAACCAAGCCCGTGGTGTTCCCTGTGGATTCCTGCAGGTCCTGCACTCACCCAGCCCCACGGCACTGCTGCCTTGAGAGCACACCCTGGGGCTCTCCAGGACCCCAGTTCCCCAGCTGAAACAAGCCTGAAAACCTTGCAGTGGCTGCAAAAACACCAACCCCAAATCCCCAAATCCCAGTGGCTCCAGTGCTGACCCCACAGCTCTGCTCAGTGCTGGGATCTGGCCATGCTCAAGAGATTTGGCTCTGAAGAACCCAAAATCCAATGTTCCTCCTGGATGCCCTGAGGAAATGCAGATTCCAGAACAGCTTTAAAGCTCTGCTTAGTGATTTATTCATGGTTTTGAAACGCTTCCTAGACATGGCCTCCCCATATTTTGTTCCCTCATTGTAAAGCACACACTGCATTAGTTCTGACTGCTGAACATCAGACACTCCGCCAAAGTGTTAAATTCTGTTATTTGATACCTTGTTAAAATAATGTATGTGCATACTTAATAGCAGTCTCCATCAGGAATACACGGTTACATAAAGCCTGACAGGGGAGGGGAGAGCACTGGAATTTCACAGGAACTCGGATCCATGTCTGCCTCTGGAGCTCCAGGCTGTTTTTCTTTAGTCTGCACTTGCACTGCACAGAGGAGAACAAAGCAGTGCCTGCCTCGGGGCTGCTCCGTGCCCCGTGAGGTTCTGCTGCACCCCTCTGCTCCACACTCTGCCCCCCAAAGGTTTCCCCAGGCACCTGGCAGGGAGGAGGGAGGGTCACCTCCCACCCAGGATGGGCAATGGGAAATCGAGGAACTCCTGGGAGAAGTTTCTCAGAAACTGGACAGTGAGAGCCTTTGATCTCAGGTGTGTCTTGCTGGGGCTGCTTGGGTTAAGAACCACTGACCCCTGGTCCTGCTGCCAGGTTTGAGGCACCTGCTTGTCCCGAGCCCCCTCAGGGACCTGTCAGCACAGGAGAGTCCCCAGCATTCCCAGTGCCCCTCTGCTCACAGGCCCTAGCAAAGGTTGCTGCCTGCAGCATCTGAGCCCTGCATCCCTCCAGCTGCAGCTGCTGCCCCTTGCCCCACACAAGCTTCTGGGGTCTGGAGTGCTTCAATTCTTGGGAGCTCAAGACCCCAGCAGTGTCCATGGCTGTGTTGCTGTCTCCTAAGGAACTAGAACCACCTTGCTGGAGGAAAGATTTCTTCCCTGGCACCCTCCCAGATCTACCTCACTGAAGTTTTGTGACTGGACAACTGTTGGGAACTGATGATTTTGGAGTCTTAGATGATGAGAGATCTGTGCACCATCTGTCTTGACCTTCCCCCTTCATTTATTTCACTCTGGGGTTTCCCTTGCTCTCGGGTTGCCAACCTGCTCGTTGGGGGTGGTTGTGAAGATTTTGAGGGCCAGCAGGGAGGAGCCATCCTCGGGAGCTGTTCCCTGCAGCTGAAGCACAGTAAGAGGCACGGCTGCTTTGTCTGGCAGTGTGGGAAGGGATGTTTTAGTGACACAGGACTGAGATTTATGGGACTTTGTAGGATGCCAATCCTGCCAGCTCAGTCCTGCAAGTCCCTGCTCCTGCTGCACCCAGAGCTGTCCCAGGCTCCCTGTACACAAAGCAGAAACTGCTGTGGTTGCCTGGAGTGTGAAGTGCCGGGAAAGAGGAGGCTCAGGGAGCCAAGGGCTCAGCCTGGTACATCCTCCTGATATGGGAGGGAAGGAGAGGGAGAAGAAGCCTGGAAATGCCCACGGGGAGGAATTGGGCACCTCATTGCAATCCAGTGTTCTCCTCCCTTCAGTGCAGAATCCCTTTTGGGAACTGAGAAAACAGAGAGGTGACAGCGCGGGTAGGAGAGGTTCAGGAGCCCTGGATGGGATGAGGCCACATCCTGCAGGAGCAGCAGCAGCTCTCCTGTGAGCAGAGAGCTGAAAAGGGCTGTTCTTGCATTGACTGCACCACAGGCACCTCCAAACACCCAAAAGTGCCTGAAAAGTGTTTTCTTTTTTGCTCCCGATTTCCTGAGGACTCTCACCTCCAGCTTTGGTGCAGGCTCCCAGCAGGTTGACCACATTCAGGTGATGTCCTATATGGATGAGGATCTTCAGCTCAGACATCAGAGCCTTGCATTCATTAGTAGTTGCACATTCTGCTTAAGATAAACAGGAAAAAAATAATCTTTACACAACAGGATATTTTCAACAGGACACAGCAAGATCCTGTTTATCCTTCAAAACAAAACCCACCCAGCTTCCTTGCAGTATCTTGGCTTTTCAGACTCTCACACAGATAATAATTCATCCGTTTCATTGTCTGCTGACCTTTATGAAGTGGGAGAACACTTTATCTTTTGGGTGACTCTTCCTTTCTCGAGCATGGGTTATGGAGGGTTACGGTCCCTTCCCCCAGACCTGATCCCACAGAGCCTTTGCCAGGACTCAGATTTGCAAGCTTAGCAAAGCCAACCTGCAAGCCCCCACAGCACACAGAAGGTGTCCCTTCCTCTCTGCTGGGCTGTGCAGCTCAGCAGGCCTGGGTTACAATACCTCAGAACTCTCCACTGCAGGTGAGGAGGAATCCACAGATCTGGAAGCTGTTCCCAAAATGTGCAGGGAACACACAGCATTACTAAAGCTCAGGCCTGTAAGATCTTATTGACCCAAGAAATACATTTCCTAAGATCTGTGTGTGAGCCATGAACCTGACAGGGGAGGCCCTGGCTGGCCACTGACATTATTTTAAGAATGTTGTTCAGGTTCTTCTTTATCTTCCCAGCCTTGTCACCAAAACTTTCCATGATGTATTTTAACAGGAGAGGCTTTGGCCTCTTTCCTTTGCCTTTGCATCATGTAAGATTTAAATTTGAAGAAACAGTTATGTAACAAATCATTCGGTGTGACAGGTGTAACCTCTTTATCTGTTTGTAGAATTCCTCATAATCTTTCTCCAAACTGTGTCATAAAGAAGGAGCTGTTCCAGGATTCCTTCAGTCAGCAGTGTCTGGTGTGTCCATGGGTGGTATCACTCCTGATTTCCCCTGGCATGTGCTGGAACACGCAGCCAACTCAGAAGTGTTTCAGATAATTCTGCACATTGAATTTTAGCCCTCAGTCCAGAACAGAGCATACTGCATGGAGATGGCAGAAATGCAAGCATCCCCAGAGCTTTTTTTATTCCCTGGATGGATTGACTGATACTAGAGAATCTGCTTTATTCATGAAAGTGATGAATTATGGGCATGTTAGTTGGAGAGGGGCAGACCAGAGCAGGAGGCAGCTGCCTCCACTGGGGGAGGAAGGTGTAAAACGATGGAGAATCTGACAAATATTGCTGGATATGTGCTGGCAGGGCAGAGCTGACATGAGGATCAGTTGGGAAGCACAGCATGGAAGGGAATGAAACCCCAGAGCTGTCCAGGGCAGTACATTTTGATGGAGATGGGAATATGTCTGGATCAGGGACTTCTGGGGTATTTCGGGGATCTGGAAATGGGCATAGAACAGAAGATACAACAGCAGGGGAGAAGATGATTGGAAGGCTGAAAATAGAGAGGGGAGACCAGACCTGAAGGAGGTCCAGAGAGGTGATAAATGGGTGTTTGTGTGATTTCAGAGAGATGGGAGTAGCAGAGCACCAGGAGAGGCAGCCGGCAGCAGAAGCTAAGTCCCGTGGCAGCAGTCACTGGTGGCATTGCAGGGGTTAATGGTGTCATGCAGCAGGATGGAGCCGTGAGGGCCATGGCAGCATGGGCTGAGCCTTTGGGATCCCTCTCAGGAGCAGCCCCAAGCCCTGCCCAAGCAGGCAGCATGTGGCTGATGCGTTCATTTCTCGCTGTGTGTGAGGCTCTGTGTGCAAACTCAGCGTGCAAGAACAGGCTCTGAGGTCCCTCTTTCCCTCCACCCAACGGGAAAGCTTCCCTTCATTTCAATAACTGCAAGGAAGATGTCTCTGATTTACTCCCCTGGCACTGGGTTTTTTCCCAGTCCCTTGAGCTGTTCTACATCTGGCCGGGCTGTGATGGAAGGCTCAGCTCCAGTTCTGGGCTATCTCGTGTAATTACACTCCATAATCTCCCCTCCTCACCCCACAGAGCTGGAAGCTGCTCTTTTCTTCCTTGAGGAATACCAGCCTTAATCAGCAGTGCAGCCCGGAGCTGCTGCCATTCCCTCCCCTTGCACCCATCCAGGATGGCTGACTCCCCCTGGAAGCCCACTCCCTGCAGGGCTCAGCCAGCCGAGCACCGCAGCCCTCGCTGCCCCCGGCTTCCCTGAGCAGTGTGGGGAGATCCCAGAGGGATTTTTGTACCTTTCAGCATTTTTACAGCAACTGTTTTGCAGGTTGAAGATTTATCAATGCCAAAAGCAGACGCCTCCACCACCTTCCCAAAAGCACCATGACCCAGAGTTTTACCTAGAGAAGCAAGAGTCGAGAGTGAGCCCAGGCTGCACCAGCCAGGAGGGGACATGCAACCTCAGCTGTGCAGGGGAACCAGGCACAGTGCACAGACACAGTCACAGCAGCCCGAATCACATCCTGCAGCATATGGATATCCAGGGATTTCTATCCATATGGCCTGGATGCAGTACAGCACGGGAGAGAACAGAGGAGGGGAAATCGCTGCACTCACTGAGGGCAGGGCTGACACCTACACGGATTGAGGGGACCTGGGGCTGTCCTGGAGCCCAGGGAAGACAGAGTTTGGGTTAGCTGTGGCACCCTGATCTCTCATGAATCATGGAGAGAGCCAGCAAGGCACTCAGGGAGTCACAACCCTTTAACCCTTCAGTTATTGACATTGATTTGATGGAAAGAGCTGCACTAAATGGAATTTAGGATGATAACTTTTCTTTATTTTCCTTTTCATTTGGATTTTCCTGCTTGTGTTACCTGGAGTGCTCTGAGGGCTCTGACCCAGATCTGGCTTTTTGGTTCTGCCAGTTTCTGTGTCCCACCATCAGCTCAGATTTTGTGATTTTTTTCTGTCCTCTCCTTCCATGTTTTCCAGCTGCAGCACCAAAAGCACACAAATACAGATATTTTCCCTGCACTCCTCAGTGCACACAGATGTTACAGTTTCGCTGTACAAACACAGCCAGCTTTTTGCATTTTCTCACTCCATCAGCCAGTGAACTGAGCTGTTCAGTGAAATGTGGCTCATTTTTCCATGAGAGCTTTTTACAGCTCAAAGCTGAGTTCTGATGGCTGATAAGGAAGTGATTATTTGATGAATTGATAGCTTTCTTCAAAAGAAAATTCACTTTCCTTTTTCCTCTGTGGGAATGAAATCACTCTTTTGGCAGGGACAGTACCTGCAGGTACCTTTCCTCCCTGTCAAGAGTTTGGCTTCCCTTTTCCCAAAGGAAGCCAAGGAAAAGAGGTGGCAGCTATTTTGACAGTCTTTCCAAATCCCTCATTTCACCCTCCATTCCGGCTGATCCTGAACTCTGTGATCCCAGATCCAAGGGTGGCACTGTGCCAGGCTCTTGCTGGGTTATCCACTGCCATTGGGAAGCCTTTGGGCTCATCCTTCCCCCGCTGTGACCCCAGAGCACTCACCCAGGCGCAGCCTGTCCCTGGGGAACTCCCATTTGCTGCTGTCGTAGGGCAGGCGCTCGCACTGCTCGTCAAGGGGCATCTCCTCTGGGTCCATGATAATTGACAGGTAGCCTGTTTTAATATCTGTGGCATCGGGCTAAAAACAGGGCGGGGAGAAATTATTCAGGGGATTTACGCTGCAATTCCGAAGGGAGGGAGCCGTCTGGCAGCCTGGGGAGTTCCCTGTCTTCCAGGCAAATTTATTCGGAGCCAGGAATGCATCACGGCAGCTTCCTGCTTCTGTTCTACAGCTGAGACACAAATGCTTGTGTGTGGCTGCCACTCGTGGCTCTTGGGAGGAGGCACTGATTGATGCTGGGAAACACAAAATCTACCTGGATCAGCCAAAGGAAATCACTGGTTTTCCATGGGAACTGCACGAGCTGCACTTCCTGCTGCACATTTTGGCATTGTCACCGTGTTTTGTTCTGCAGTGTTGATTCTCTGCAGTTCTCCACTTCATGGCTGCAACTTATTGCAATTTAAAATTGCTGGAAATTGCTATTTCTGATGCTGCTAAAGTGAGAAATTGTGGTTGGGTGGGTTCTGTGAGCAGACTTGCACAGGAGTGAAGTGCAAGAAGAAATTCAGTGCTGTCCACAGCTCTGTTAAGCTGAGGTAAAGGATGAAAACATGAATTTAATCCCTGTGTTTGCAAGAGGAGGGGAAATTTTACTTAAATATTGAAGATCAGCACTGAGATTGAAATTTGGTGAGAGCAGAGCAGGGAGCTGTGATTGCCTTTCTGTTTGCTGTTTGTTTCAGGAAAACAGACCTAAATTCCTTTGAAACTTTACTGCAACTTCACTTTTTGAGTCACAAAAGGGAGGTGAAAAAAGAGCAAGAAAATCAAATCAGCTGTGTGGTTTGAGCTCATTTCTAGAGCAGACAGCCTGGGATCTTTCTTTAGTATCTTTTAGAGTCAAATGCTGAAATCAACCCTCATTTTAGAGGATTTAGGGTCATTTTTTGTTATTCTCACAAGCCAGTTCAACTCATAAAGAGGGAGGGGCTTGATTTTAAGAAGAAGTGGCTGGAAACATCACAAGTGCGAGGGTTCTCTGGAGAAGTCAACACAAACCATGGACTGAATTTTACAGGGACATTTTACCCAGTTTTTCTACCATTGTCCCTGAACTGTGCAGTTAGACTGAGCTGGGGCAGATCCCAGCCTTCGTGCAGGACGGGAGCTCTCTCACCTTCCTCAGTTTGCGGATGAAGAGGGTCAGGAGGAGCCAGAAGAGCGTGGCAGCCAGCCCCGTGCACACCAGAATGATCACCTCAATGTTGGATTTCTCCTCAGAACCTGCAGGTGAATGTACAGCCAGGTGGGAAATGTGTCCAGACTCCCTGAGGGAGCCCCCTGGAATTCTGCATTCCCTCAGGCCGGGCTCACCTTGGATTCTGATGAAGGCTGAGGTGCTGTCCTGGCCCAGGTCGTTGGAGGCCCGGCACTCGTAGAGCCCCTCGTCGTCCTTCTTCACTCTCTCAATCACCAGGGTGTTGTTTTCCATGGAAATTCCTGTTTCAAGGCATTTTGGTTAATGTTGGCACAATAACCTGCCTGCCAAAAATGCTTTTAAAGACAGAGCTGAAGGTCAGCTCCCATCCATGCAGGCTCTGGTGTTAGGACACATTTTAATCGTGTGCTCCTCCTGGCCTGGCAACCTTTCTCTGATTTTTTTTTTCCTCTTCAACACCTGGATAAATTATTTGGCATCATTTAAGCAACAGCAAATGTGGCTGTTGATTTAGAGTGGGTAGAGCCTGGAAACTAATCCAGAAATTAGCAAAGGGATGCAGGATTGGTGTCTCATAGCAGGAAGATACATAGGGAAAATGGGAACTCAGTGGAATTACTGAAGGCTGTGGGAAGGGATGGGACTTCTAACAAGGGGAACGTGGAACTCAAGTTAGGCACTTCTTGGAAAAATAGTAGTGTGAAACAATCCTGGATTCACAGGCAGCCAGGTGGAGTGGGAATAGAGAGGTTGCCTAGATATGACCTATGAGAGACTTTTCTATGTTTAATTTTCCCAATTTCATTTTTTCCTCTTTAGTGGTACTGCACTGAGAGTTTTTCTGTTTCACTGAAGGGATGATTGGGGTAGAAATAGGGAAACAGGTCAGGCTTGGAATCCAAAAGGGAAGGACATTTTGAATTTCTGGGTGTTCTGCCTGTGAATTCCGTTGTTGTTAACAAGAGTACTGCATACAACTTGCCATGCACTGTGCTGAAATATTTACCCTGAGGTGTGTTTTCCAAATATTTTATTTATGTTTCCATTGGTTGGATGAGTTGCATGCTTGTCCCTCTAGAATTATTTATAAAATTTCAGTAGCTATAAAGAGTTTCTCTCAGAACATTTTGATCTGAATTATGGATGATCCTAGATTTCCTACCTAGTCCAAGTTGCAAAATTAAAGTCACAGGACCAGCTACTGACATGGGATTCTCCACGATTTATGGGAGGACTCAGGACATACTCAGCTCTGCACTGGGGCAGCCTCATCTCCAGTGCAGTTTTGAGACTTGAAGCCATTAGAGAGCATCCAAAGGAGGCCATGAGGATGGGGAAGGCTCTGGAGGGGTCTTATGAGGAGGAGCTGAGGGAACTTGGTTTGTTCAGTTGGAGGAGACTGAGGGGAGACCTCCCTGCACTCTTCAACATCCTCTGAGGGGCATCTCCAATCTCTGCTCCCTCTGAGCAGAGACAGGAAGGCTGGAGCTGGGCCAGGGCAGGTTTAGGTTGGAGATCAGGACAGGTTCTGCCCCCAGAGGGTGCTGGCACTGCCCAGGCTCCCCAGAGAATGGGCACAGCCCCGAGGCTGCCAGAGCTCCAGGAGAGTTTGGACAGCACTGCCAGGGATGGACAGGGGGGATTGTTGGGGGGTCTGGGCAGAGGCAGGGGCTGGATTGAATGATCCTGTGGGTCCCTTCCAACTCAGCACATCCCCTGATTCTATGGCACAGAGCTGGGAAGGCACCTGGGCTCAGGTGAGGGGCTGCAGGCTCAGGTGAGGCTCCCTGCCCATGGTGGCTCTGTCCCTGTGGTGCTCTGTGCCATGGAGCTGAGAGCACATTCACCTCCCTGTGCTGTGGGGAATAAAGGACATTTCACATGCCATGGGATGCCCTGAACCCCTCTGCCAGGTGACTTGGCTGCAGTTTATCATGGCCAGGACAGCTGAAAGCTCAGGCCTGTGTTGCCAGACCCACCTGACACAGGTGCACCCTGTGGCTCGGTTTTGTGCACAAACTCTGGTCCCACACAAGCAGCCTGAGCAGTGCTCTCTGATTTCCCAGTGCTATCCTAACTGGGCTGGCTCTGCACACGGGAGCTTCCTCCCACCTCAAAGTCCAAGCTGGAGACCCCTGCAGTGCCCTGGCATCCTTGGATTTGTGTGTGTGTGCCCTGAGTCACGGGCACAGTCACAGGTCCTGTGTCATGGTGACCCTGCCAGTCCATTATCCCACACTCCAAACAGTTCTGGGGAGCAGGACCTCACCTGATGCTGCTGAGATGGGGTAGCCGTTCTTGCTCCAGGTGACCTGTGGCTCTGGTGTCCCACTGACCTTGCACTCCAGCAGGATCTTGCCGCTGATGTTGACCTCCAGGTCCGTGAGGTTCTGGATCACGAACGGCGCCACCTTCACTGCAGCCACAAAGGAAAAGAGCCCCCAGTCAGGTTTGGGGAGCCCTGCCCTCACCTGCCCTCCTTGCACGGCCTCTCTGGGCTGGATGTGGCAAAGGTTTAGTTGATCAGTTGGTCAAAAATCCCCCCAAAGGTTCTGGGAGGAGTGGGTGAGTTTATTTGGTTTATTTTCACACTGCCTAAGCTTATGTTTGGCTGCAGCTCCAACTCCTCATCCTCTGAGAAAAACAAAGGACAGGGAGTGGGTTGTGGACATGCAGAGTGAAGACAAAAAGGAGAAAGGAGGGGAAAAAGAGGAAACAGTTCTAAAGGTTTTTTTATCCTCCACCAGGAGTGCAGTTTTCTCCTTACTACAACCACAGTAACGCCCACTTTATGTTCATTTATAAAAGGTGCAGGACAGCAATGAATAAAATCACAAGCATAGCATAAAATATACCCCAGATTTGCAGTGAGGACAGAAGATGAGGGGCATTAGAACATATAAAATGCTTGAATAGGGGAAGGAAAACTGGTTTGGAGGGGAATTTCCATGTCTGTTCTCCATAAGAATTGCCTGACACGTGCCAGACAAATAACAGACCCCAGTCATCCTCACAAGAACGTGATCCTGATTCCAGTTCTCCATGGATGTATTTGCAGTCTAGCTGTGTTTTTCCCATAGCCATGCTGTGTAGGTGTGTGTGTAGGTGGAAATCTGACTGACTGAATAAAAATATCTGCCGGGGAGAGGAAAGGGAAGTGCCTGAATGCAGAGAGCAGAGCAAGGCCAGTGCCTCACAGCAGGTGATGTTCACAGGTGGCCCTGGTGCTGTGGGGACCAGCCAAGCCATTATCACTGCCCAATACCTGAGTAAGACTCCTTCTCTTCCTCTCTGCCTCAGGAAGAGGGAGAGGTTTGTATGTGTCTGGAAATAAATCACCTCCCAGTCTGGAATCAGAGCTGGGGCTGAGGATCTGTGTGTGAGGAGGGAAGGGCTGGGAGGCTGCACAGGGAATGTGCTCGTCCACTGCCTGAGTGCTCACTGCCCCTGCAGTGCCTCCTGAGCCACTCTGAAAATCCCTGGCTAATTCAGCTTCTGAAGCACTGACTCCTGCTCCCTGACTTGCTGCTGTGTGTCTCAGTTCTGCTCCAGCTCTGTGCTTTCGTTTTCTTCACCGTTGGAAGGTGGTTAATAAATCTATCCATTCCCCATGCCAGCAGCCCTTTTTCTTCTGAGGAGGCTTAGAGATGATCACCCACCTTCTTCACTCTGAAGCAGAAGAAACTTCACTAATTTTCAGTGACTTCCTACTGGCAGAAGTGTCCTCCCTTTTTATTCCCACAGCCAACAGAACCAGGCTAGGGGATTTCAGTGAAATGAAAGAGTTGGGGGCTTGAGTATAAGTAAGAAAATAATTGTTATAACCAAGTGCATCCCTCTTACCCAGAATAAATGGCACATGTCACTTGATTTTACACTTGCCCAGGGACATTTGGGATCTGCTGAGTCCAAGTCTATTCAGGTATCTCATCCTGGCAGCTAAGAGTGGGTACCAAAGTCATACAGATCTCAGGTGAGCATCCCAAGTTACAGTTGTGCTGTCAGTAAATGGTGGGTGATGCTTTTTGTTCTCAGTCAGCTCTAAATCTGGACCCAGCATGGAGCTGGGAAGAGAAATGCTGCTGAAATCACCTTTATGTGATTTCAAATATTTTATCCAGACCCACCAGTGGCTGGGGGAGTGTTCTCCATGTCAGGCTGTCAATCCACACAGAGTAAGTGACAAAATCCAACCAGAGCAGGACACAAGGTTTATATTAGGCCATGTCCCAGTGGCACTCTCCCCTGGCACGTACCTCTGACCAGGAGCTGGCTGTGCTGCTCCAGCGTGTCCGTGCTGTTGTGCTGGTTCTGGGCTCGGCACTTGTAGAGGCCACTCTGCTCCCTCGTGACGTTGGGAATGAGCAGGGTCAAGGAGATGGAATATTTGTCCATTTTCCTGGCCACGGAGTGGCTGGGAGCTGGCTCTGAGGAGGGGTAGTACCAGGCCAGGTGGGTGTAGATGTACTTGGAGGCCCGGCAGGTCAGCTGGACGTCATTCCCCACGATGGCCGTGACTTGGGAGGACGTTTGCAACCCAGAGGGCACATCTAGGAGGAAGGGAAAACGTGTTTGGAATTAAATCCCAGCTGAGAAGATCTCTGGCTGCCTGGCTGTTACTTGGGGTCAAATTTCCAGCAGTAATGGAAGAAGCCAGGTTTAATGAGGCACACAGAAATGTGGAAACAGACACTGGAGATGGGAATTAAGGAAGTGAAAGTTCCTCTCACTGCCTAGTGCTAACCTGTGCTAGCCCAGCCCTCAGCATTCTTAAGTAATTAATTGAAAGCTTATAAATAGAAGGAGCTAATGGACTGAGAGAGTTTAATCAGGAGCTGTTTCTATCCAAGTAGATAAATGTGTTTGTGAGCTCTTCCCTCTCCACAATCAGGGCTGGAAAGTATTAATTGCAGAGGAATAAAGAAACCCATTCCCATCCCTCAGGAGCAACACTTTCTTCCCCACTGAACAGTCTCCTCAACTCTCTCTTATTCCAACTGCGCCAATATTTATTTCCATCACATGTGAATGCTGAATATTTATTTGATCACTGATGGAATAACTGATCTAATGATGTCTAAGTCCTTGAGGCCCTTAAATTTAGCAGAGAAATACTCTGAGTCATGACTCTGACCTAGCCATGAAAGAGTGAGCAGTTTCTTGCTATATTTTTAGTAACTTTTCACTCCAGAAAAAAAAAAATGCAATTTTCCTGAAGTGGCAAACTGAATGAGTTTAAAACCAAGAAAAACTGAGTGGAAGGCCAGAGCCTGCCCTGCAGTAGCTGCCAGAGATCTGCAAGTAAATTGGGGCTGGAAGACACTTTATTGCCTTTGGATTTTGTTAATTTTAGGGATCTATCCACCTGAATGAAAGTTCATGGATTTCCAGAGTGACCTGGAATTATTCTGCTGTCTGTTGGGTCAGGATTTTCAAACAACTGAGAGTTCTGAGGAACCTCTTACCAGTGTTACCAGGGACAGGACACTGGGGAGGGCTCACTCTGGGCCACCTGCTGAACAGGAACAGGTTTGCCCTAAACCTGAGAGATGATTCAGTGCCAAGCTGTTGGTGAGATGCTTCCTCAAGCCAGGATGAGCTGGGTGGGACTTGGAGAGGGCCAGGAGTTAAAGCAGAACAAGTGTGCACTGCACTTGCCATCTGCAAATTCCACCTGGAATCTGGCCAGGGGCTCCCTCTGCAAAAAGTTCTGCAGAAGCTACAGCTGAGCACAAATAGTGAGGCTGCTGAAATAACCAATCTGCCTTATAATAAAGCACATATTCTATAAAATACAGAGCCCTGGAGGAGCCTTCAGATATGATTAAAAAGTCTCTCTTCTTCCTGAGTCATCTGGAGTAGAACCCATGAGCTTTTGCCCCATGTTTTTTAAAGACTGGCACCAGAAATATTTCACAAAAGATCCAAAAAGAGAAGAGACCCCCTCAGGCCACAGCTGTGGAAATTGTTATTTTTCTCTTCTTTCCTTGTGCTGGAATTGCAGTTTGCTCTCTGCAGGGTGCTGTTAAGCTCAGTTGCTCTCTCTTGGTGCTCAGGCTGCCTTGTGTGACACTGCTCACTCCTGATGTCCTGTGCTTCCAACATGTCCAAATCCTGCTTATAAGCCCAGGGGGGAATGTCTGAGGCCCCCCAAACCTCCCCAGACAGGAAAACTGAGAACGAGTGAAAACCCTGGGCTGTGGCACGAGCAGCATTTCACATCTCCTGAATCTCTCCAACCAAACCATGGAACAAGTGCTGCATGCCTTGGGATAAGCCTGCCCTGGGCATGGCACAGCTTGGCCTGGAGCATTTTGGTGCAAATTCCCAATGAATGGGATGTGCCCATTCCCAAGCCCTGAGTTTTGAAGGATGCTCCATAGTTTTGCTTTGTTGCTGGACTTGAAAGTTGCCAGGGTTTTTTTCTATCAACTTAACATTCTGGGAGCAGAGGCCTGGCTTGTTTTTCTTATCATTCCTTCTCCTGACATTTTTTATTTAGCATTTTGAATACTTTTAGCCGGAACCTGTGCTATTCTCTCCCATCTTGTTTGCCTTTCAAGCAGCTCTTTCAGCTCCAATAGAATATTCATTAATTTTCATTGCAGTGGAAGGAAGAAGAGACTAAAAAAGAAGTTGCTCTGCTCTCTTTTCATGCTCTCCTCTCTCTTTTCTCCTTCTACCTGGATTATCAGGGGAGTGAGTGCAGCTTGGAGAGCACATTTCAAGTCAGTTCATCTCTCAGACAGCTTTGCTTACATAATCCTGAACCTGAGCAGTGATTAACTTCCTTTCTCTGAACAGATACTGTGTTTTAGAAGGCTCCTAATAAGTTGGCTGAAAGAATGCACCACGGGGCCTTTTCCCTTTTATCAGTAGTCGCCAAACATTTGTCTCTGGTGTTGTGTTACAGAGCAGTAGCTGCGAATTTCCCTCTCCAGGGTGCGGGATTCTGTGGCAGAAGAGGGAAAGGAGCCATTGGGGGGAGGTAAAAAGGCAGCACAAATCAAAGGCAAGGCTGGCTCCATTTGTATTTACAAGGAATTAATTGTTTTTCATTTCCTGTGCTTTGCACAATAATCTGTGTAATTCAAAACTTCTGCTCTTACCAAATTCCAGCCCTGAGCCGGGGAGGGGGGTGCCAGCAGAACTAGGGATGGAGGGAGGGGGAGCCCCTCTATCTGGAACAGTGGTGCTTGTCAGGAATCCTGTCAACACCTTGGGAATGAGCAGTTTGGAGTGGCACAAAATCCTAGAACAGCCCAGCTCATCCATTGTTCTGCTATCTCAGAGCAGATTTTTATCTCCTCCTGGAAATGCAATATTTTCTTTTGGGTAGAAATCTTTAACTCCATTTTTCTCAGTTGTTTTGGCAATCAGATAAACTCTTGAAAAAAGGGCTATGGTTATTATTTGTTATTCTTATCATAATTCATTTATATTCTTAGAACATTCAGAGTTTTCAGATGGGTGGGATCCCACTTTGCTGAATGTAGTGCAGTCAGACAAAGGCTGGAATTTGATTTACTCTGGACCTGCAGCTCTGTAGAGCTGCCCTTTCCAAGGTGCAGAGCAGAGATTAGAAGGTAAATGACATTAAATGACACTTGTCCATGGCAGAGAATCCCTGCAGGAGACACCAAGGCAGCTTTTCACTGCCTGCTTGGAATGTCTTTTGGAGCTGGAGGTGGACAGTGACATTTCTGAGCATCTGATGGCTCACCCAAGGCTTAAATGGGAACTCTGGAGTCAGAGCAGGGGTGGGAAAGGCAGGCAGGGGTCAGATCTTGATTGGATTGACACAAAACAAAAGTCCTGGAGTAAGAGTTAGGCCAGGACATGATGGATAAATCCCTTTAGGAGAGACTGCAGAGGGCTGCAGAGGGACAGTGACAGTCAGGACATCTGCAGGAGGGGCTGTCACTGCATGATGAGATTTCTCATCACTCTGGACCCCTTATAAGGTTTGAATTCCGAGTGATCTCCAAACCCTGCTGACCCTTCATGAAATGAACTCTGCTGGCAGAGAAATGATTTAAAAATAGAGCCCAGTGCTAATTCTGGTGTCTGTGGGAGTTTTTGTGGGGGTTCTGCAGTAGAAGAACAAAATGGTTGCTGACAATTATTCCACAAGGATAAATTACTTTTTCTGAAATGAAGGTGGTGGTGGTGAAAACATCAGACTGAAGTGAGCACATCCCCAGAGAGCAACCTGGACAGCACCTGAGGAAGTGTCCCTGGAACACTCTGCCATGTCCTGGGAAAACATCTCAACCCTGCCCCAGTGGAACAGGGATTTGAGGGAGTTCAGCCTCTGTGTCATCTTCAGATTTCTTACCAGGGAGAAATGAGTTAAGCCTAATTCAGCCAGAAGGTCTGAAAGCAGCTCAGGGAGCAGCAGCTTGTTTGTTGGTAGGAGATAATGGGAGAGCAGGTCTCTAAAATCAGCAAATTGCTGAATGGATTGTGGGGTGCCTCACTTGCAGCTGCTTTGCAGAGAGCTGTGAAATGCCACAGACATTTCCCAGATGTCCCAAAGTCCCACGTGTTGCTCGTGTGCTCTCAAGCTCTACCCCAGCCTTCAGCTCAGGTTCAACCTGCACAGAATGAACCACCTCAAAACCATAAAGTGACCATAAAGAGCCTTGTGCTGTGGGGCTTCCTCTGCCTGGAACCTCTCAGGCCATCCCCGGATCCCTCTCAACACTGAGACAGGAGACAGCTCCTGGGGAGAGTAACCTGGAGCCTGCTCCAGCTGTTCCAGGTGTGAGGATGACCTGCAGAGCTCTCCCCACAGGCTGAAGCAGCACTCAGAGAGGACCCTCCCATGGAGGAAGCCAACAGCAGGTCACTGCTGCTCTTTCACTGCTGCAGCATGACCTAGTTTAGCACCAGCATGGCCACATTTAGAAAGTTTTCATTCCTTTCTAATCCATAAACACCACTATTTTTAAACACAGCACTTCCAAAAGCCAGTCATGTTCGGTCAGCATTTGCCTCTTCCCCAGAAGGGTGCAGGCTCCCAGTTTTCCCTCCACAGGCTGGAATACATCTGTCTTGCCAAGGCCTGTTCCCCTCCTGCTCTGCTTGGCTGAATGGAAACATTCCCGCCATAACCACCCAGTCATTTCACCCAGTGATTCATTTCCTTCATAATTCAAACTGCGTGATTAAAACACTCGTGTCTCAAAACATCGCTAGATGGATCTTCAAATAAAAAATCTGAAATATTAGCTCACCGTGGGTGGAACCCCACAAAACTTTATTACCAAAATAAACCAGAGTTGTGCAAGGTGCATGGGATGACCTAAACCTTTGGATCTGACCTTATGCTCGTGGCTTATTTCTCTGGGTTTAGTCACCAAGTGTGGCAGTTGTGTGTTCAGTTGGATAACCCACCCAGACATAGCAGCTGGCAGAATTCCCAGCAGGACACTCAACACTTGGAAGGGGTGAGGTGTAAAATTAATAGCTGGTCTTCAGCCTGCCTTGGACAACTTGGGGACCTCTTATATCTGAGCTGTATCTCCCAAAAATGCACCTTGAAGGGCATTTCCCTGAGTAAATAAGAGTTAGAACTTTGGGAAATATCTTTTGTAGACTGAAAGCGTCTCCTGTCTCTTGTCACCTCTAATGGAGGTGAAACCTTTCCCATCCGTGGCTCCTGCTCCATTATTGTTGGATGGCATTTTTCTGTTGGCACTTGTTTGTAACACCAACGGGAACAGTGTTTGATGAGCCCTTTTTTGGCTAGAAGGATTTGAAAGGTGCTGGATTCCTTTGGAGCAATGGAGTCAAACAACCCAGGAGGGAACAGAGGCACAGGAGTGCAGATCCCTGCCACGAGCGAGCTCTGCCCTCCCAACCTGCTCATGGGCAAGGAACCAAGCAGAGAGAATCAGACATTTACTTTCCAGGACACTTCTGCACTCTTTGTTCTAAAAATCGATATTTTGATGCAAATCCTGCCAGCCAACATCCACTCATCCAGAAAGTGAGCACAGAAACATTTCAGTTTGTTCTGGGTGAGCACTTGAACAAGGTTGTCCCTGGACTCTCCTCTCTTTTTAAACTGCCATCTCTCCTGAAAGCAAGATGCAGATCTTGATCTCACTCCTAAAGAATTCCTGAGCTGAAAGGTTAAGTGGATATTTGTGTGGATTTGTGTTCTTTGGAGAACCTCCTCCCTGCACAAAGGGCACCGCAAAGGCCAGCGGCCCAGGCAGGGCCCCAATGTCACAGTGCCATCAGCCTGGACTGGGCTGGATCCTGGCCTTGCTCACCTTTGGTGGCTGCTGATTTCCTTGGAGACCAACCTTTCTCCTGGCTCAGGGAGAGGCTCCAGGCCTCTGGAACACCACAAAGGCCTCAGCCTTGCCAGAGGTTTCCCAAGGACAGCGCTCAAATGTCACCAGTGCTGCTTTAAGGCACAGAGAGAGGGACTTGGGGCTGCAGCTGCAAAGGACAAAGGGGCATCGGGGCTGATGCTGGACGTGTCCAACCAAGCTGGTTGTGTGGGGTGAGGAGCCTGAGACTGCTGGGTTGGGAGTGCTCCAAAAAACAACACACAGGGATGGCCATGAGCCTGAACCAGCATTCAGCAGTCATGTGGGCCTCCCAGGGAAAGCAGAGCAGCAGCATCTGCCTGTGGGGAGGTGTTGCTGTTGTTTACCTGACACGTAGAACGAGATGCTCCGCTCCTCCTCGCCCACCTTGTTGGAAGCCACGCAGTAATAGATTCCCGAGGCACTGCTGTTCTCCACCGTGAGGGTGCTCACGATCTGCCCACAAAGAGAAAACAAGGAACGGCTCTGAGGGTGGGCTGGCCTTGGCAGAGTGTGCGTGAGGGTAGAAAAGCTGTTAAGAAAGTTGTTTCTACTTAATAATGGGTGAAAGTCCCAGACAAATGCTGCTGCTTGGTTTTTGTCTCTCGTCATCTCAGCCTGGCTAATTTTCTTCCCTCCTCATTCCTAAACCTCACCCTTCCATTTTTTCCCTGTCTTACCCATTAAGAACAGGGCCCTCTTTTGAGAAACTGCCAAGGGCTTTGTGTGACAACATCAAGCAAAAAGCTGAAGTGAAGGGCCTGGAGGATCCATCCAAACAGTCCCATACCCATCTATTCCCTTTCCTGCTTGTCAGCTCTGGGTTTTGTGGGGAATATCCACATTTGCATGGGAAGCAGGTAATTCCTATGGATGTGGTACAAAGAGTATTGCAGGACTTTGCTTTTCCCCTCAGAGAAGGGATGGAATGACGTGGCCCCTTTGGGCTGGGAGCCCCTTGATTCCAAAACCCTTCCTTGGAGCTGAGCAGGACCCGTTCAGTGAGGAAGGAAGCTCTGGAGAAGCTGCCAGTGCTGTACCACTGGGCAAGTGCAGAAAGGGAGGATCACGGAGAAGGAAGGAGCGCTTGTCCTGAGCTTCACCACATCAGGAAAGGAGGGGGTTCTGTGACTCCTGGGACTGATTCAAACATGTCCTTAAGAACTTGTGCTCCTTAAACCCCCAAGGCTCCTGGTGAGGCCCAGCTATGTGGCACTGCCTGTCCCTGTCACAGTGCAGCCTCTCAGGCTCACACAGGAATACCCACAGACCATGTCTTTAATTATTCCTTGTACTCCTCTGGAGTGGGAGCAGGAAAACAAGGCCTGAGCCACCAAGACAGAGATGTGGTGCAGGATTCCTCTGCTTCCCCTGCAGCCATTCACCTGAGGAGCTCTGAGCCCTCACATTTGGAACAAATAGTGCTTTCTTTGCCATCCTCTCTAAGGCCTTTGAGAATCAAAACTTATAACACCCTCTGGCCCTTTGTCCTTATCTCCAGAGAGCTCTTTGAAGTGCACAGAAGCATCTCTGGACTTTCTTTTTAATATCCTAAACTAAACTTGCACAAGACATTCCTTTACCCCTCCTAAAGCTGCCCTGTGAGTGTGTCTAGAGCTGTGTGGGATGAATTTTCTGAGTTATTTAAGATTTGCTGAGATCTGGCACTTTAAATCCTGCAGGGAAATGAGTTCCAAAGGTTTTGATCCCATGCGCATTTGACATTGTAATGGTGAGCATTTGCAGCAGAATAAGGGCTGAGTGGAAAAGTCTTTACTTTTCATGGCCACCAAACACAAGAACGGGAAACCCCCAAATTTAGGGGTGAAAAAGGAGAGCAGCAAACCCAACTCTCTCTTGTGTCCACCACAGAAAGAGCTGTGCAGTCCTGAGTGATTTATGATGTGAAAATAGCTCTGCCTTGGCTATAAAATCAGCCTGGCTATAAAAGCAGCCTGCTCCTCCTCCTGGTGCTGGTCCTGGAGCAGTGGCCTGGTGCCACATGTTCAGAGCCCTGAGCAGCACTTTGGAATTCCTGCTGAATCAGGACCAACATCTTTCTCCTCATGGCTGCTGGATCTGAGGATTGCATGTTTGGGAAGAGCAAAAGCCAATACAAATGTACGTGCTGAGGACAGGAGGGAATACATTTGGACAGCTTTTTAACAGCAATTAGTCTTCCTAAGTGACAGCTCTAGCTGGGAAGTGCAGGATAACACTGTAGAGCCAGGCAAAATCATAAAATATCCATTCTGGGACATGTCCAAAGTGTTAGGGGTGACACTGTGGCTCTTCTAAACACTGATGCAATGCCTCAAGCTGCTTGGTGGCCCAGAGGTAAATGCTCATGAGCACACACACAGACAGATGCTGATATCTCCAACTCTATAACTCAGGAAAAGTCTGGCAGGGCAGTGGGAAAAGAGAAAAAAAAAGAGCAAATAGCTGTCCTGAGACCTCACTGGAGCTAATCTCAGTCGTGTCTAGATATGAAGGTGAAAAAGATGGTAAATGACAGTGGGAAACAATCTGGGGACAAATTCTTGGGGGAAAAAAACTACTGAGGAATAGAGAGAAAGTAATTTTCTTGTTTGGATGCTCCAGTCATTGCTGTGCACTCGGATCCCAGCTCCTTACACACCTGAGCACCAGAGATCAGAAGCTTCCCTGACTGGGCCCACAACTGGCACCTCCCAGAGCCCTCCAAACTGTGACAAACCAACAGCATCCAGCAGAGATCTACATGTGATCCCAGAGCTGGCAATTCAGGATTTTGAGTGATTTTCTTGTAAGATGAATCCCTCAAAATCATTCTGTATCATCCTTCCACTCCAGCTGTGTGCTCCTGGGTCAATCCCTGAGCCTGGGAGCCCAGTTATCTTTCCAACATCTGAAATAAAGTTCTCAGTGGTCAATCTAACCTATCCTGGTTGGTTTGGTAGCTGAAATTTGAAATCTGTGTGTGTTTGGTCACAGTGGCAGGTCAGGATAAGGATTTTATTCTTTTAAATGCCATCCCTAATGAAAAAATGGTTTTAACTTGAGCACCCAAACTCAGGGATCTTTTCCCATTATTAACACTGCAAATTGTTGCATTCTGCAGGGGCACAATGCCAGAATCTGGGGACCTTTAGTAGACAGTGGAAAAATTCTGAGGGGATAATCCCTATGTGTGCTTAGTCCATGCACCTGGAAGTATTTTCCACTCCTGGAATCGTAGCCAGGGTAGAAAAGCTTGAGACACGTTGGAGTGAGCCCAGAGGAGGCCCTGGAGCTGCTGAAGGGCTGGAGCCCCTCTGGAACCAGGCTGGAGAGCTGGGGCTGCTCACCTGGAGAGGAGAAGGCTCCAGGGAGAGCTCAGAGCCCCTGCCAGGGCCCAAAGGGGCTCCAGGAGAGCTGGAGAGGGACTGGGACAAGGCATGGAGGGACAGGACACAGGGAATGGCTCCCACTGCCAGAGGGCAGGGATGGATGGGATATTGGGCAGGGATTGTTCCCTGTGAGGGTGGGCAGACCCTGGCACAGGTGCCCAGAGCAGCTGGGGCTGCCCCTGGATCCCTGGCAGTGCTCAAGGCCAGGCTGGACACTGGAGCTTGGAGCAGCCTGGGACAGTGGAAGGCGTCCCTGCCATGGCATGGGTGGCACTGGAAGGTCTCTGAGTCCCTCACAACCCAAACCCCTCTGGGATTCCATGATCAAGGCAGGGCTCACCCCACAGCTGCTTCTCAGAAAACCCAGAGCGCAGCACTCTCTGCTGAGCTGGATGATGATTGATGTGAAACCTGCAATTGCCTTAAAGCTTTGTGTCTCTGCACTGAAAATGCCATCAATGAACTATTTACAGCCTGGAAATGTGCAATTTCCAGCTTCCCTGTGAGCAGCAGTGACACGTTCCAGCTGCCAAGGTGCTGCAGCCACAGGGGCTGTCCCACCCTCAGCTCCTGTGCAGGCAGCGCTGGCATGAGGCTAATTAATAACAAATTATTGGCATGTCGTGTCTAGACATCTTCCTAGGGGGAGCTGGATGGGATTCTGGCAGTTCACTGCATACCAAACACATCCCAGGCTGCGTTGCCTGGGTTGGATTTGGAATTAAGGACTCCATTTCCTATTGCTTAACCTAAAGGCCACCCAATACTGTGAGCCCAAGGAAGGGATTATTAGCTAATAAATTATTACTAGGAAAGAATAAACTAAGTTTAAAGCTCAACAAGCAAAGGAATAAAATGACTGATTTCTGAAGAACAGCTCTGACAAGTAAATAGAGCTTGCTGCTGGGAAAACTCCTGATGGAATAGTTCAATAAAGTCCATATGTAATGTTCCTGAACTGATAAAAGTAAGTTATTTTAGAAGCAGCCAAATAACATTCCCCAGCCATGCCCTGTGAGTGTTTTAAGACATCTTGTAGTAAGGACAGAGCAATGAGACTTTTTTAAGCTGGAGCCAGCATGAATTAATCTCTTGTTATGCCTTGCTTTCTCTTTCCTTTGTCTAATCCCTCCCCACCTGAGAGCTTTCGTTAACAATCCTTCTTCTTTCACTTCGTTAGCTCTCCGTGGGCGAGGATGAGGAGTGGAAAACGTGGGTGGAAAACTTCTCAGCTGTCTGACTCTGGCAGAGCTGGGCTGGAGGTGGCTACAGGAAGATGGAATTATAGACCTTCAGCAGGGACCCTGCACAGAAAGCATTCAACTGACTCCTAATCCATCCCCTTGAGTGGCACACCATGACACTTGTTTGCACAGCCTGACAGTCCTGATCCAGGATTGGAGTTCATTCACTCAAAACATGCTAAAGGATGGACTGAGGATGAGTGAGGAGAGAAGTCTGGGAGCCAGCTGAGAACTTCCAGCTTTGCTCCCATCTCTGCAGGGGGTGTTCTCTCCCTGGGAAAGGGGAGCAAGCAGTGCCTTCCTCAGCTTGAGCAGAGCTGGAAAGCTGCTGGACTGGGCTGGGGACTGGGCTAACTGGAGGTCTGAGGTGCCTCTGGAGGGACTGATCACCCTCCAGCCCCTGGAGCAGGTGGGTAAATCCTGGCTGGTCCTGAGCAATCACCACCCCCTGCTCCTTCCTCCAGTGACTGCAGATTTTTTGTTCTTTTTGTTCCTTCAGGAGGTCTAAACTTGGCATTTTTGGGTCAGTTTTCTTAAGTGGTTGTGAATTTAGGAGGTCAGGGCCAGTCCTGATGTCCCTGCTGCTGGCCAGGCTCTCACCAGACCCACAAAGGACAGTTCCACGTGCTCCTGTGCCCGGACAGTGCCTGACACCCCTGGGCTGATCCTCAGGGAGTGGCTGCTGTGTCCCAACCCCCTCCCTGTGCCTGTCCCCTTCCCTGGCACAGCCTGGCGTGACAGGGCTTGAGAAGCTCCGGGAGTGACAGATTTGAACAGCCTGCCTGAGCTGCTCACACACTTCTCACCACACACATCCCACTGCTCTAATGGAGACTTTTTGTTCCTTCAGGAGGTCTAAACTTGGCATTTTTGGGTCAGTTTTCTTGAGTGGTTGTGAATTTCACCAGCAGAAACACCCACGTGGCCTGGCCACTCTCATATAGACATGAAAGGGAGAAAGAGATGAAAAGAACCCCCCAGAGAGAGCTGAATTATGCATGAGTCTTGCTATTCCCTTCTGCTGGTCCCAAGCTCAGGCCAGTTTGTTATTTTGCTAACGGGAAAGAAAATAAAATAGCAACCTAGCTCCTTGTGACTTGAAAAGTCAGGCAATTCCTGCAGTCACGGGTGCTACACCTGGTGTGCAAAAGCAGATTCAGAGGAGCCATGCAGTGCTTTAAATCCCAAAGTGAGACATTCAACATGGACTCAAAACCCCAGGGAAAATGAAACTATCACAGTGCAACTGCCTCAACCACTGTTTGACCAAAACTTCACTGAAGTGCATCATTACCTGAACCACAAACTTGTGCTTTTCCTCAGCAGTGACACTCAGGCTGAGGAAGGCAGGAGGAGGTGAAATTCACTTCTCTATCCGTGGAATACTCATGGAATAATCATGATGAAGATGATGACAGGAGAGCTCAATTTTACATGGCACTTCTGTCAGGAGATGTCTGAAGAGCTTCATGTGATCAAACAGCACTAGGGGTTTGCTGGAAAAACCTGTGCTTGCTGCCCCGCCAGCTTGCTTTGGGCAAATTTCTGCATCTGGTGACTCCAGGGCAGTTATTCCATATTTTTAGCAGCTCTAAACAGTTAATGCAAGTTTCCACATGGAGCTGGACCAGCTTTTATTGCCACAGCTCCCAAAGGTGAACTCCTGGGTGCTGACAAATCCTAGAGCCCAGATGAATTCCATCTGCTGCCCAAGACTCCAGTGCTCATGGGACAGCTCAAATCCCACAGGAAAATCCCCAGCCTCAGCCAATCCCAGGTTCCTGACACAGCTCCTGATAGTTCAGACTCCAGCACCTTTATTTTTTCATCTCCTTGGTCAATGCAGGTGAATTACTTGCTGGGACACGATGGGAATGGATTGGGCTGGTTCCTGTCTGTTCCATTCCTGGTGGGAATAACGACTGATAATACTCAAGGAAAAGTCTGAAGACTTTTTCCTCAGTAACTTTTAAAAAAATTATATTCTATAATATAAAGACTCCAATTAACACAGAGCCTTGAACTTCAGAAAGGGCAAAGGAGAGGAACTCTCTGCAATGTAAGCAGGGAGTGGAACCTGAGATTCCTATAATTTAGTTATATTAATTTGAATAAATCTTAATCGGGACATAAAAATTAATAGGAAGCACCTCAGACTGTGTTTTCAGCCAGGCAGAGAAAGAATGAGTATACTATAAATTGTAAAATTATGTAGCTCATAACTTTAATTATGAGCAATGTAAAAGCTGATTATATATATATAATATATAGGGAGACAAACAGTAGCTCTGAGAGTCTCAATGCTCTTGTCAGCCCATGCAGCAACCAAAAAGTCTTAGAAAAAGAAGAAACTTTGAAGGTAAATGTCACAACCTCCATTTTTATAAATAATTAGCACTTTTAGGGGGTTGCTTTTACCTAAGATGTAAAATTCTTAAAGAATACATTAAAGCCAGTGCTTAAGGGGCACTATGCCATCTAAATAAATCCAATTTATAAATATCTCCCAGCAATGGAAAAACTCAGGAATGAGAGGTGAACACTGATTTTCTCCTTCCCAGCCCAAGCTCCATGTTTTCAGAGCTCTGCTTTGGATTATGTTTAGAACTGGAAAGTCTCCCTGAGAAAGAGCAGATGGCTGAGGCACTGATCCTGCCAGATGCTGATTTAGTCTGGACCCAGTCCAGAAGAGCACTTTAGCTTTGTGCTTAACTTTAGGCACGGGAGTAACTCAAGGATTCTCCCATGCTCAAAGGTGAACCAGGATTGGAAGAGCAGCATGCAGCACCCTGCAGGATCAGCCACTGAACCACCTGGAACATCCACCTCGGAACCTGGAGCTGCAAACCCACTCCTGGAGCCAGCAACCCCTGCAAGTCAACAGGTAATCCCAGCCAGAGCCCAGCAGAGCCAGGAGGCCCTGAATCCACTGCACATTCCCAGCCTGGACGTGTGGAACATCAGCCAGTGTCACCACAGGCACCTGGGGGACATGAACAGGGAGCTCCTGGTGGGATCTCTGCAGTTCACACAGGCAGGGTGATCCCAGGGCTGTTGGAAGGAGGAGCAGGTAGGGAAGTGTCCAAGGAAGGTTTTCCCTCCTTCATTGTTGCAGGGAAGTGATTTCAACCTGAGAGCTGCACACTCTGGAAATCAGAGCAGGCACCTGTGACCACACACCTGGTCAGCTCCTCTGCTGGGAGCAGAGGAAACAGGGCAGGACAAAGGGGACTAGGACAAAGGGGGCAGAACAAAGGGGACCAGGACAAAGGGGGGCAGGACCAAGAGCTCTCCAAGGTTTCATGAACTCAGAGTCTTTATCAGCATTCACATCACAGCACCCCTCGAACTGAACCACTCTCACACTTTCTCAAGACTGAGGGAGACATAGGTTTTGACCCAGAAGTCTTGGGAGAGTTTAAACAGGGTGTCTGACATCATTCCCAAACCCCAGCACATGTAAACAGCAGAGATCTGGGATGATCCCAGCGCTGGGGAATTCCAAGCATGCAAAGAACCCTCAGCAGCTTGGGAACCACGAGCTGGGGTGAGCATCCCCTGACATCACCCCCAGGCCATCCCACACATACCTTTGGTTTATCCCCCTGCCTCATGGGGGCATTCTCGATGCTCCTGATCTTGTTCCCTATGACAGTGTTCTCCCAAACCACAACTTTTGGCCCCTCAGGATTGCACCTGGAGGTGGAAAGCAGAGATGGTGTTCAAGGTAAGCAGGGAGGTGTATTGGAGTGAGAAAATGTCAATTTTAGCCAATAATCTTAGGTCTTAATACTCCTAAGAACTGTTGCTGCTGGAGTCTGTTACTTCTTTGTGAAACTCCTCCATTACTTCTTCGTAACATTTCAAAATTATTTACAAAGCATCTGGACAGAGGCAA
The DNA here is from genome assembly GCA_013397155.1 of Irena cyanogastra. Classification (NCBI taxonomy): domain Eukaryota; kingdom Metazoa; phylum Chordata; class Aves; order Passeriformes; family Irenidae; genus Irena; species Irena cyanogastra. The sequence continues at coordinate 389,050 of VWZV01009139.1, read as the reverse complement.
ACAAAATCAGTGAATGACCAGCAATGAATCCCCCAATCTCTGCAAAGATTAAAAATGGAAAATACTGGACAATTAATTAAATCATGTGAGTTTTATCTGGCTAATATAAGTTATATTTCCAAATTCAGAATGCCAGTCACTCCAAACTGTGGGGAGGTGGATGTTGCGGAGTGTCTGCCTGTGCTCAGCTTCCAACAGGAAGTGTGGGCTGAGGGAGTAGAGTGGATAATTACTGAGATAGAACAGCAGAAGGGCCCTTTAATGCTGCACATTCCACAGAAGACACTTATCAATCTTCATTTTGGAATATGGGCAAGGAGTAGAGTGTAGCACGTCACGTGGGAAGGTCCAGCTGCACCATCCAGGGAAAAAACTTTCCCATCTTCCTCAACTTGGTAAGACTAAGCAGAGACACAGCTCTTCTCATTCCTAGAAATGCAAAGGCTTTGAGCCCACCACGGGGTTTCAGGAGGTAAAATGGACTTTTATAGGCACTGACCAAGGGCTGATGCTGCAGAAAATCCCTCCATAAATCAGCTGTGCCTTGCCAAAGCCACACAAAGCACAGGGCAACACCCTGGGCCAGGGGAGGCTTTGCAGCTCTCAGAAGGGCCTAATTAGAAGATCTTGAGGGACTTCCTGCAAGGCACAATCCTGTCCTGAGGATGAAGGGGAAAAGCTCAGAGGAAGTAAAATCACATCCCAGCTCTAAGGAACAATGCTGGTGCTCAGGGATTCAAAGGGCACTGCTGAGGCAGAGTGGGGGGAGAGAAAGAGAGAGAGAGAGGAAGTCAGACAACAGAAGGAAATGGGGGCTGTGTCATTTCCCACAGGAATCCTCCTCCAGCTTCTGCTGGAGCAAGATAAGGCTGCCCCTGGGGCCAGCAGAGGTAGAGCCACTCTGCAATTGTATTTAAATTGATAAAATCAGAGAGCCAGAGAGCTGCAACAAGGGTTATGTGAGGTCCTTTGCCACCAGGTCACTGGTTTGGATCTGGTTGAATTCAGCACTCATGGCCAATTCTCTCCCCCTAGACAGAAAGGTCTGTAAAAGATTTCGGGTGACCTCTGTGGCTTTCCTAGAGGATGCAGAATCTGTTTCCATATGGTGTTTCCACCCCTCCCAGGCAGTGCCCTGTGCCTCCTGCTGCCCTGCAGGGCCAACAAAGCCATCAAATCCCTGAGTTAGTCCCACAGGAGCAGTGTAACCGCGGGATACCCCCCGGGGCAGGCACACAGGGTCACGCCCAAGCTAAGGCTGGATCACCCGACATCCCTGTGCCGTACAGAGCACCTGGGGAAGGACTTCTGCCTGATTTTCCTGTCTCATGGCTTGCCATTCACAGCAACAAATGAGTGAGAAAATAAGGCACTATCCAGCAATTTCCTCCCTTGCCTTGTAGATCTGTCTTCATTTTTTTAATGGGTGGAAAACCTGATTTCATCCCTCTCACTGCAGGGAGGAGCTGAAGAGGTCAGAATTGTGCACGACCTGGCTCCTGCACGTGCCCAGGGAAGCAATGGGCACCAGCCCAGACCTCCCTCTGCACTCCCCTCTGCTCAGGGAACTGCAGGAGCAAAGGGAAATCTCCAAAGACATCCTGGTTTTCCCTGGCCTCCTTCCTCTCTGGCAGCTTTGACCCAGTGACTTTGCTGCGTGTTCACACCTCAGCCTGCAGCACAGAAGGGTCCCCAGTAAGGCACAATTCCCTCTCCCAGCTTCAGGGACACCACAGGAGGCTGCCACAGGAGCCTGAGCCCAGCATGCAGGAGTGAAGACAGCCCTTGGGAAGTGCCATGAATCTCATATGGATTTAAGGAAGCCAAGCCTTCAGCAGGTTTGTCTGGAAAAAGCTCTTGCAGGTTAAAAGGTGTGTTAGCTCTACCCACAAATCCTGCTGGTTTTCCTTTGTCAAATATCCACAGCATTCAGCAAGGGTAAGGAAAGTCAGAGGGGCATTGCTGGTCACGATAAAGGAAAATTCAATGATCTTAGGTCACTTTAAACTTATTTAACACAATTCAGGTAATACACAAGGTGCACAAACACAGCCAGACACCAGCTGGGCTCAGAACCCTGGAGATCTTCACTCTGCTTGTGATTTTAGCTCAGATAATTAGGATGGAGTGGAAAGAAAACCTGACTGGAAATACCCAACAATTCAGGAACATGTTCATACACAGGGACCTCACTTACAGGGTGTCTGTGGGGCTGCAGGGCTGCCACTTCCACTCGATCCTTGGCTCGGGATTCCCGCTTGCTGTGCACTGGATTTTGTGTTTGCTTCTCAATTCCACCTTCATAACCTTATCAAAATCTGTTTCCTTTTCATAGATCTTGGGTCTCTCTAAAGAAAAAAAAGCAAAACACAAAACCACAAGTGAGCAAATTTGCATCCATAAAAGGTTTTGAAACATTGTGCTGGGAGAAGTGATGATCCACTGAGGCTCCTGATGTTGTGGGGAATTCCCAGCAGTTCTGAAAATATTCCTTCACAGAAACAAGGGTGTTGGCTGTGGTATTTCACAAAACATGTTGCAGTGCTACCACATGCATCCTAATCCCTTTCAAGTGTTGTTGGGAACCTGCTGGACTTCTGGACAATTCATGCCGTGGAACATCTCTTGGTCACTGCTGCAGGATCAGGATCAGGTCTGGACTGTGGGCAAAGTGGAATTAGAGGGGTGATGTGCCCTCCTGAGAGGAATCTTACCAGGTGGCTGCAGCCACCAGGTCCTCAGGGCTTTGGGAAAAAAACATCTTTTCCACCTGAAGTCTTCCCTTTTCTGTGTGTGTGTAATGTGCACTGGATGGAGGGGAGAAGAGAGTGATGAAGGAGTGGTGTGGGGAAGACACTTGGAGAGAAATGCCAAGAAATTCTCACCAGCCACAGTGAATGCCATTAAAAATGTCACAGCATTACTCACATCTGGAGGGGCTGCAAGATCACACCCTCGGACTGGAAATCTCTCAAGAGCAAACTTTTTGTGACACTTTCAGGGCTGCTCGTTGCCAGCAGGAAAGAAACCCTTTGTCCTGTCTCCTTCCAGCTCCCACGGGAAGGCACGAAAAGGAGAAAGAACGGGAAAAAAGCCCCAAAGTGAACTGAACTTTTGCTAACCTCGGACAGGGTGGGTTTGAGTCTGGGGTGAAAGCACAGGCTCTTCCCTTGTGCAGACAGCTCTGCCCATCCCTGGCCATATCTCTTTGTCTGCTTCTCATAACAGGAAATCAAACAGATTTATTGGTGGGGTCCCTCTGTGGGACACCCCTGTGCAGCCAAGAGGGGCTGCTCTGCACCGAGGCCTTCTGACAAGCTGGGAAGTGAATGTAGATTAGATTTCTATTTTTTGGGCTAACTTATTTTTTCTGCTGTCAGGGAGGCCCCAGATATGTAAATATGAGCTATTGCCCACCTCATCAATCTTGAGCCCTTTCCTTCTTCTTTTAAAATAGTCTTTTTTTGCCTTCCAGCCCTCTTAGGAGAGGACTGACCAGACTGATCCCATGTCTTGTTGGGACTCTCACTTGGCATTTCTCATGGTCAGGCTCTGAAAGATCTCCTGACCTCACCAGTGCCTGAAAACACATCAGTATTTCCTTCTCCACCCTATGGAAGCATTGACTGGAGCAGGTTCAGCCATATCCCATCCTGTCAAAAAACATTGGCTGTTTAAAGGACCTTCAGTAGGTCCTGATTAACATTTCCCCTGAGAAACCCAAATGCTGGCCCTTGTTTGGTGTGGCTCTCATTGAGCTGAGCCATCGGATTCCATGTGCGTGGAGATTCCTGAGCAATCACAGGACAAACTACTGGGACTAACGGTGAATTTCCTTACCTAGCATCTCATTTCCCATCATTAAATTATTTCTGATTATAAAAATAATTTTGTAAATTCTCCCTGGAGGGGGAAGCACATTTTTTACTATCTTGGACATTTCTCTTTTCAGTCTCAAATCCCGTGCTTGACATGTCTGGCCTGACCTCACAAGTGTGATTTCACTTGGAGAACGACTGGAAGTTCAGTGTGAAAGGTTACACAAGTGTTATGTGAAAGGTTACTCAAGTGTTGTTGTTTGGGCTGTAAAAACAAAGCTTTACACACTTGGGCAGGGGGGGACTGGTGTTTGTGTGTGTGAAAGAGACAAGGACTGATCACAATCATTTAATATCAGAAAATGCATTTTCTGTATTTCATTTCTATATTTTTTCTATATTTTATTTCTATATTTTTCTACATTTTTCTGTATTCTTGGTTGACTGTAATTTAAACTGTCCTTCTAGAAGATAAGTAATTATTTAACTTGCTCCAACGCTAACAAGAACATACATAAGTGAGGAGTGAATTCTTTATGCCACAATTATAGCACTATTAAATATGACTTGAGACTAAAATGAGTCCAAATGATTCATCAATTGAAATAATCATTATTTGTGATCGAGCAATTATTTTTTTAAGAGTGAGGGGAAACGCCTCCCCATCTGTTCTTTCACATAACACAGGGTGGGGTGGTGGCTGATTGTGGGCACAAATTCAGAGACTGAACAACTTTTCCAAGTGTCTCTGCCTTTCCTCTGCAGACATGGTGGTGGAGGTGGTGTCACCCTGCAGGTGACCCTGCTCACTTGTACAGGATGGGGACAGGGCCCTGCAGGTGACCTGCTCACCTGTACAGGATAGGGACAGGGCCCTGCAGGTGACCCTGCTCACCTGTACAGGATGGGGACAGGGCCCTGCAGGTGACCCTGCTCACCTGTACAGGATAGGGACAGGGCCCTGCAGGTGACCCTGCTCACCTGTACAGGATGGGGACAGGGCCCTGCAGGTGACCCTGCTCACCTGTACAGGATGGGGACAGGGCCCTTCCCCATGCCCCAGTGCTCCCCTGTCCCTGCAGCATGCTGGCCCTGGATTACTGAGGGTTTAGGAGGTGAAAGTGGGGTGCTCCTCTGGGGGATATTTCCTGGGATGAACCTTCCCAACCCCCTGCCCACTGCTATGGCCATTTCACCTCTGACCCTGCCCCTGCGTGCAGCTGAAGCTTTCCCCTTCCCCTTGCTGGGCCAAATCCTATTTACAGCAGTTGCCTCCATGGGTGATGGAAACCTAATTTTAATAGTTTAAAAGTTCTTTAATGAAAACTTTCATTGTCTCTGGTGGTTTGTAGTAATGTAGAGTGTATAAAAGGAATGTTAAAATCCCTGTTGTGATGTACCTGCATTCTTGCCAATCTCATACCGTATCTTCAGAATTCTACAGTCATGATCTATCTGTGGTAACAGTTGTGAAGAGAGCTGGTTTCTGTGGTGGGACTGACCTTTTGGATTGGCTCAGACTGGCTGGTTCCTCAGGGCTGGCACCTGCACAGTGTCCCCTGTGCACAGGCTCTCACTTCAGCCTGCAGAGGGGTTTTGAGCCCAAAGCCTGGCATCACTGAGGGTGCACCTGGCAGAGTTTCCCTCTCTGTCCCCCTCCAGACAGAGCTTTGCTCTCTCACATTTGCTCACTGAGCAGCACAGGGATTATGCACCAACCCTTACCCCTGCTCATGCCCAGTGTGGGCAAGGCTGGGGGCACAAACCCCTCTGCCAGCACTGCCAGAGCAGCTCTTTCCATCCCTTCCTTCCCTCTCTATCCCACTGTGGCTTCCCACCCCTTCTCCTCAGGTCCTGCTCCCCCCAGCCTCTCCCAGCCCTTGGCCATGGCCCTCCCCAGGCTGAGCTCTCTCAAGCAGAAGCCAAACAAACCTTAAAAGCTTTCTGGTCCCTGGCTGTGTGGGGAAGGAGGGCTGTGCAGATGGCTTTAAACGTATCCAAATAAATGGCTTTTCGTCCTCTCGGGCTCCGGGTGTGATTGTATCCCCAGCTCGCCTTGCAGAGGTGCAATTGCTGCTGTGAGAGCTGACCTGAATAACTAAAGACTTGGCTGCTGCTGCACTGGGAAATGCAATCAAAAAGCACTTCTGCTTACTGCAGGTTTCAAACTGATCAGCATTATGCAAATCTCACCTTCCTCGCTGCTGTTATCTCCAGTTTGTGGCATTAGGAGCAGATAATAAGTACAAGGATTAGGACATGAAGCCCTCTGCAAGACTCTTCTCTCCCTAAATTCCTTGCAGGTGCCATGAGGGGTTGTACACTTGTCACCCAAAGGAGCATCCAAATATAGACGACAGCACAGAGAAAGTTTGGCTGCGTTTTCTAGAGAAACTTTACATTCCTTTCTGTGCCCTTTGACTGAACTGCTGTTTATGCACCTTCCCCACTATCATTTAAACGGCTTCAGAAAATCTTTTCACATTAAGCACATCATTAAAATAACATAGAGAGGCCAATGAAGCATTAATCTCCACCTTAGGTACTTTGCTGGACAGGGGGCTTCATTAAAACCCTTGATGGAGTTGCAACTTGTTTTCTATTTATCTTCTCTGTTTCCCAAAATCCAAAAAATATTTGCACTTGGGAGCCTTCTATCTGATGTTTGTACAGTACTTAATGGAAATACAAGTGAATATTTTGTAGGGTAGAGAGAGAACTTCCTAGTGCAGGCTTGGACTGGGGAAAGGGTGACATTTCTCCTGAAGTAAAACCCAAAATTGACAAAGTTGTCTGCGTTCATGTTCATTTCACATTTCTTTCCTTTCCTTTTTATTAAAAGGAAAGAAAGAAAAACACTGAGTGAAATGACCTGAAAACACAACTTTGGTTTCAGATTGACCACTGCATTTTGTTTGAGCCTGGCTGATTTTGCTGGGAGTTTTTCTGGGGCTGATTGTTGCTGTTTTGTTGTTTTCCCCATGCCCTGCACACAGAGCTGCTCCCAGGTGTCCCCACAGCCCTGTCCCTACGGTAGCTGCGAGGAAACAGCTGAAAACAGTGCCCAAAATCTCTCTGGGAGACACCACAGCCAGGAATAGAATTAGGGACAGGATTGTGCTCCTGCTCCAGCTGCTCCATTGGGACCCTCTGGAATGGGCTGGGAATGCCAGGGCTGGGAGAGACTTGGATCCTGGAGGAACAAATATTAAGAAAAATCACAGGGAACTTGACCTGCCCCAAAGGGAATTTTGGTGTTTAAATGGCAGTGCAGCTTGGTTTGGGTTTTTTCTGACCTGTGTCACTTCCGAATGTCTCTCTCTTCCTACAGCAGGAAAAAATTTCTTTTCCAGTGCTCTCCCAGAGCTGTCTTTCACTCCCAATGCAGCTTTGGGGCAAAAAAAAAAAAAGGGGTTTCTCTCGTCTGTCTCTCCCCATCTTATTTCTTACAGAGTTCAGAAGAAAATGGGTAATGAAGAACTGCTTATTTTAAACAGAGCAGGCAGTTTTCCAGGATTTTTCTCTGTGTCCCCTTTGCCTGCTTTCCAAAATTCAGTTAGTGTACCTGCAGGTTGGCTGAGGGACAGCATGGCAAGCACGAGCTGCCACTTCCCCCCTCACTGTGGGTTTCAGGGGCTGTCAGACTGAGATTGCTGCTGCAAAGACGTGACTTGAATGCTTCAGATCCTTCTGGCAAACTCCAGCAGGCCCCCACCTTCCTCTTCCTAAAATTGCTTTGGCCACTTCCAGCAAAATGAAAATAGCTCATCTGACTTTTTCATCAGGGGCTCTCCTGGGAGCTGCAAGTGTGCAGGGTTTGGATGATATCAGGGAGAAAACTCTTCAGGGTTTGTTCATAATGTGCGGGAGAGGGCTGCTGTAGCCTCCCTGGGCTGCTGCATTTTTCCTTCATAAATGCCCCAGAAAAAATTGTTTCTCTTCTCCTGTGCCTGATGACTGAGGCTGGAAGCACAGACTGGAGGACTGTGTCCTGCATCCATGGGCTACAGACATTGCTCCCAGAACCCAGGAGGAAAGCAAAGCCTTGGAAACACACTGGAACCGTGGCTGGCTGGCCCAGGAGGTGGAAAATCCGATTTTCTGTTTTGACTTCTCCTGAGTGGCTCATCCTCTGAGGAGTTGGGCAGGAGCTGGATGTGCTCTACAAAGGAAACCCAGCCCTGGCAGTACCCTGGGGAAGGGACAGCATTTGTGTGGCTCAGTCCTTTGGCTGAACATCAGCTGGATTTCACCAAGAATCCAAAAAAATTCTTTCTCAGTGTTCAGCTCAGAGATTTCAGTGACCCCTCCACACAAAAGGGACTGTGGGATGTCCCCTGTGTCCTGCACTGGCTGTAGCTGAGATCCCCCACCCTAAAAGCAATTTTCCTCTGCTCTGGCATAGCCCAGATGCATTAACCTCGTCCCCCAGGCTCCTTCCCCTCTCCCTGCTCTGGCTCTGGGGGAGGTGATGGGGTTTTGTTCTCCACCACATATTTCCTGGCTTTTGTGGAGATCACTGGGGACTCCTTTGATGTCCACTCATCCCTTGCAAGCCAAGGAAGGTCAGGCACAGAATTGCCTTTGATTTTTAGACCAAAATACGAAGAGTTGGCCTGACTACAGAGTAGGGCAATGTGCATCATTCAGTGCTGTGGAGCTGCTCCTGCCTGGTAACAAATTGAGGTGTGACCAGTACCATGCACCCCTTTCATTCCAGCCCTTCCCAGGAGAGGAGGAATTCACAGGAGCCTGAGTTTCTGCTGCCTGCTGTGGAGGTTATTTCCAGCCCTTAATCCTGCTTTTCTTAGCTACAACACAAGCTTGGGGGATCAAGGACTCTACGAGGGAATGCAACTTCAGTTGGCTGGAGCAGCTGGAACCCAAAGCAATATTTGCTGGAAGAGCCTTGAGGGAGCACAGGAGAGAAACTTTGGGACAAAGAAGAAAGGCAAAATGGTGAAGGAGCTTATTCATCCCACTTTTGAATTAGCTCGTGCTTCAGTACACTCCTCACTCCCTAGGTGGTGGCCAGAGCACGCTGGCTGCTCCAAAGGGCTCAGCAGGAGCCCTGATGGACGCAGATGAGTTGGACAAGGGTGAGGATGAAAGACAGTCTGCCTGCCCAGAAATAGATTTGAGGGCGTTGTTTATGTTTTGTTCTGAGACTGCTCTGCACTCCAGCCTGGAATAACTCCTTTCTCCCACATTTCTCCTCCTTGGCTGGCTCAGATTTTCAGCCACCAGCTGTTTGCTACGATTGTTCCTTCTCCTTGCTCCCTCCCTTCCAAATTCTTCAGGACATTATTTTCTTGAAGCTTTTCTCAGTAAGGATTTAATCAAACAAAACAAAACCACAGCAACCCGCCGCTTCTTGGACAGTGTTTGATGTGTAAATATGTAAAGAAGGAGTGTTTGGAAAATGCAATCAGCTACCACCTGGGGACCTGAGTCCTACAATGAGCCAAGGTGACTCCACACGGAGCTATGTGCTCCTGCAAGAATAAATTCCAGCTGCAGTGGGAGCGGGGGTAACCAGAGGCACAGCTAAGCCACTTCTTACACAGACATTTTTGGAATAGCAGCACGATTCTCCTCCAGGCCAGGCAGCTCCTTGCTGGACCTTTTTCTCTCAGTTCCCACCCTGCAGCTCTGGAGTTATTTGCCCATTTTGCTCCCTCTCCTCTTGATCCCTCTGCAGGTACTCCTCAGTTTTGTGGCCAAATCAAACTTTGGGGAAAATAGCTCCTAATGTTTGACTCATTCCCATGGAGTGAAACACCCTGTGCCCACAGTGGGGCAGAACTCTGGGATTTCTCCCTATTAAATACCCAGGAGGTGACTCCAAGGAAAGCTGCAGCAGTGCAGGTCAGGACAGACCCACAGGGCTCAGGCAGGGGACTTCTGATCTTATTCTCATCCTCCTGAAAGGGTTTTCCTCTGCTGCCATTATTAGTGAATAAAACACACTGCCAAAATTAATACAGAGCAATCTGGGGGTCGAGCCCTGCTGCTGTTTATACTCTGTTTGTGCAAAACAATTCACAACTATTTTGACTTCAAACTTCCTCTGCACCCAGCCCAAATATGCAGCTGATGGCTTTGGCACAGCACGCTGAGTGCCAGCTGAGTACCTGTGGCACATTAATGATGGATTGTTGTGAAGAGACTCTCAGAAGAGGGGGCTATGTGATTACTGATCATTTCTGCACTGCAGTGTCCCCATGCAGCAACAGAAAACATTCAAATGGCATTCCTCTCCTCATTCCAAAGTCTGGTTACATAATTTTCCCTCTTCTCTTTAACAGTGTGGATCAGAACTCACTCCCTTCCTTAGATTCACCTCTGAAATGAAAGGCTGGCCCTGGATTTGGGGAGCAACGCTGTTATTCAAACAGAGAGGGCTCTTCTCTCTCAGGGTATGTGGTTATTACTCAGCAGGAGGTTTATCAGGTGCAGGCTCCACCTTTTAGACAGGATGCAAAACTGATACTCCACCCACTGTGTCCACTTGAAGCCCAAGAGGATTTTTCCATCAGCTCCACTAATCCCTGTGTTCAAATCCCAGCTTCAGTAATTGCAGGCTGCCTCTGGTTCTGAGCAGAGATATTAATCGCACCTCCAGCTCAGAGGTGGTTTCTTTCAGATAATCCCTGCAGAAAGGGGCTACAAAGTGTATTTTGGTCTCCTTCTCTTGTCTCAGAGTCTGCTGAAACTCAAGCAATTTAATCTACTCAGGTGTGATACCCAGGTATCAGTCATGATGGCTGGAGATAAAGTGCCAGGTTATTTGTGGAAGGTTAAGGGAAAAATTCCAATCTGCTTTCAGTTTGGAGTTTCAGAGTGTACTTGAAAGGAAAGCCCAGATCTGAAAAAGCAGCTCTGGAAAAGCTGTCCCTGCCCTCTGAGGGAAGCACAAGAGAAAGAGCAGTTTGGAGCAGCTTCGGGAGCCCATTTTGCCCTTTTGGGCCCTACCCACTTGAATCTCAGTGAAACCACTCTCTCCTGGGCTGAGTGCTTCACACAGAGCCCATCAGGGTGGTGCTGCAGGGAAGAGCCTGGCAGGGCTGGCAGAATTCCCTCGGTGCTGCAGGACTGGCAGAATTCCCTGGGTGCTGGGTGCCATTCCTGCTGCAGCCAAGCAAACCCCCCTGTCTGCAGCCTCAGCTTCCACCCACGGCACTCCTGGGCAGGTCCTTCTCTGTTCTGCTCTCATTCCCTGACTTCCTGTCACCAGAAAAGGGACACTTGCTCTGTGTTTTTCCTGTGCACCACCATGGGATAGCTGGGGACACCCCAGCAGCTGCTGGACTTTGAGAAATAGGGGGGTTGCAATTAAATAATTATTGCTGCTGAAGCCTTTGCTGAGCTGGCCCCTGGAAAGGCTGAGGATGAGCAGCACTGTGTGAGGGACGGGATGCCCCAAGCTTGGACACACCATGGACATGAAAAGCTTGTGCTGGTGTGGTTCAATCCTGAAATAGCCTCTTGCTGACAGAAAAAGGCTCTGTTTGTTTTTGGTTGCCTGTTTGGGGAATGGCGGCTCCTCAAGGAAACGCTCCCTTCTGCACGCAAACACCAATATTTACCTTGACAAGATAGTTTATTATCATTCTTAATTTTCTCTTCCTTTGAACGTTTCCGTTCTCTGAAGAGGCAAAATCATTGTGTGGAAAAACAATCTCAAATGGACAAATTATGCAGCTTAACACGTTCCTCCTGCTCAGCTGAGCTGCAGGACCTGAGCCTGAGCATGTTCTTGGCTCCCTCCTCTCCTAAATCACACATTAATTTATATCTTATTTCAGGTTTTTAAGCTATCATATCTTATTTAACATTTTTAATAGGTCAGATGTACCTAAGTGACAAGTTCTCTATTTTTTAGGTATTATTCCTTTCTGAAAGGTGAAATGAGAAAAACACAACTGCTGGAAGCAACAAGACATAAGTATACAAAAATTGGACAATTGAGAATAGTTTTAGGTGGAAAGAGGGTACGGAGAGAAGAATTCACCACAGGAAAGAGAGCAAACCTGTCTCAGTAACTACTCACTGCCCAAGTGGAAAATACAAAGGGAAAGCAGAGCTAACTTTTGCTGAACTCCTACTTGACCTCATAATTCAATCTCTGTTGTCAAATTCAATAGATTAAAAGAGGCAGTGGATGTGCAAAGAGACAATGTGGCCCTGTCCTGCATTATCCACCCAGGGAGGCTAATAAATGACATTCCAATATCTATCTTCCCTCTATGGCAAGTGAACCTGCTTCAGTGCACACCATGGCTTTCTCCAAATGCCCCTGAAAAAGAACCTGTCCCTCAAATGCTGCCAGTAGAGCAGTGACAGAACAGAAAATACAGATTTATAAAATGGATCTGGAGCAGGATGATGGACAGGCATAAAAGCCAGGGCAGCTCCTCCAGTTCCTTCCGTCAGCCCCACTGGGACCCTTCCTGTCCAAGCAGATGTTCTCCAGTGCTTTGCCCAAGCTGCTTTTAAATCTCAAGGGATAAAACTTCCAGCTCTTCTCTTGGGAAACTGTGCCCCCAGTTCTAAGACCTCTCTACACGATACCCTCCCAAGCTCCTATAAAAATGTGAAGGTTGTGCCCTTTCCAGGCATTTCCACCTCCCTGTGTGGAGCACTGTCCCAGCACTCAGTGCTGTGGCTGTGGGAGGTGCAGTGTCCCAGGGGAAGGGACCTGAATGACCCAGCATCACACCAACTCCTCAGAGCAGCTGAAATGAGGGGTTCAGTGGTTCCTGAGGGAGGTGGTGATCTCTGGGCAGTGTTAAACCCTGAAGTGCCACCCATTCCTGCTGACTGGCACAGTAGGATCACACAAAGTAGGATAACTAACCCAGCAGAAGGAATTATACACGACAAGTCCTTACCTGTCACCACCAGCTGCATGGTGAGGTTCTTGTAGAGGCCGTATTTGGGGTTGCTCAGGACCATGGTGTAGTTCCCAGCATGTTTTGGTCTCACATCTCGTATTCCCAGTCTGTATTTTAGTGGATCTGGCTCATAGCAGGTGTGGTTGTCCTTGATCAGTTTGCCATCCTTGTACCTGTTTGGGAAGTTTCATCAAGGCTCATCATGTCCCTGTCAAGCCTCAGAAACCCTGTCGCCCACATTAGGGGGATAGAGGGTCATCCCAGCATGGGAAATGCAGGTCTAGAATCACAGCTCGGATTGGATATTTATTCCTGTTATCCTTCCACACCAGAACTGATTTGCATCTCCAATGCTGTGGGATGGATTCACTCCACACAGGAAAAAGGTGTTTTATTTTATCTGAATGAACAGTGCCTCTCACATGCTCAACTCTGATCTAAATGCCCCCAAATGAAGCTGGATGGGCAACACCAAGTGTGGGAAATCATGGAATAGTAAAATGTGTGTCACCAGTTTTAAAGGAAGAGATTAATTCAGCAGAATTGTCTCTCAGGATCTCTCTGTGAGCCTCTACTGCTTCTGAAAAAGTTAAACTCTGTGACCTGGAGAAGGTTGGTCCATAGGGAGGTCAGTGAGCAATTCCCAGCCTGGAATATTCCCTCAGGGCAGGAGAGCAGCATCTGCAGGAGAGGCTCCTCTTCACTGCTCACCCCACACGCAGGTTTATGGTTAGGAAATAGGCCAGGCTTTGCCACACACGGAGCTTTGGGCCTGGTGGAAGGATGTTGGGGGCATCTCCCACTGCCTGAGGATGCTGGAAACTTCCTTTGCAGTCGTAAAAACAACCATCCTGAGAGACCTCCAACATCAACAGCTGGGGCTCCAAGGGAAGGCAGCTCTGGTGGTCCCAGGCAGCCACCGAAGAGCTCCGCACTGAGCCCAGGAACAAAGGCTTGGCAGGGAGAAGGGGTCGGTCCCCACTTCAGCTCCCAAAACATCCCCATCCCTAAATAACAGCAGCAATTAAAACCACCTCCTGGCACCATTTCCACTAAAATTATTGGATTTCATGTTATTTCACTGCTAATAAAATGCAGCAAGGCCAGCCCTGAGCAACCTTTTGCTGCCTGCCAGGCTCTCAGCTGGCCGAGGACAGGTGCTCCAGGGAAATGCCATCTTTTCTGCCAGGACAGGCACGCCCCTGCCAGCTGTCCCATGGGATTTAATGCAGTTAAAGATGTAAAAGGCATTGGATGGGGTCGTTAAAGACAGAGCAGGAGAAAGGATAAGTGATGAAAGGGTAAAGAGAGACTCGAATGTCTCCTGGAGTTGCTGTTGGTTGCCCCTCCTGTTTAGCAGATCCATTGCACTCCTGGTGAAGCCTTTAGTTTGCTCAGGAAGATTCACTGCAAGGATCTGCTGGCACAGGATTGGAGGACATTATTTAAAAGTTCTGGAGAGAAACAATTTCTTGTGTTAAAAATATGTCCTTTTCCTGTTGCAGACTGACCACCACTGCTGACCACCACTGCAGACTGACCACCACTTCCCCAAGAGCTTTCTCCTTGGATCTCCCAAATCATTCTGTGTCCAGGGAAAGTGAAACACACTTTTTTCCCTGCAGGAACCTTTCTTGCATGGCTAGGAGAACACAGCCTGGGTGTGGGAAATGGAAAGACAGAAACTTCCACAGACACGGAAGGGTTTGATCTGCAGCCTTGGAAGAAACTCGGATTGATGTAAAAATAAAGCACACAGACATTAAGCAGAAAAATTATAAACTTGTAAGTTGTAAGTAAGAATATGCCTTAAGTAAGTAAGAAACTGTACTGGATAAGAGGGTAAAGGGTTGTAATGTAATTGTATAGAATAAGCTAAGAGTTTAGAAGTTATAACAGAAGCATATGTGTGTACGTGTGATAATAGCCCATTGGATAAAAGTATCCAGAGTGCAGTAGAAGTAAGTAAAGGTGATAGGTTAGAAAAGTAAAATAAACTTTGTGGCAGCTGTCCATTGGATCAGAAAGTTCTGTATTGTCTTGTAATGAAGAACTTGTGGCTACTTTGAGCTATGGTTGACTGCTCGCTCTTTAAATCTCATGGCTTTGAGACTGATGTTTATTTGAGCAATAAATAGTTTTTAGCCTGACTGTGGTCCCATCCCTTCAATTAAAGTGGTGATAATAATACCCGGGAATGAGGGGTGACTGGCCCAGCCTCCCAGAGCTCAGGAGCCCAGAGTGGAGCCACAGCTCCTCAGCTGAGCTCAGCCCACAGCTCTGAGCATTCCCAGCTCCCATCCCCGACCTGTGTGGTGAGGAATGGTGGTGATCTATTCCAGACAGCATTCCTAAAGGAGCTCAAGCATTCCTGCTGTTGCTGGGGGCACTCACCAGGTGACAGTGGGCCGAGGAAAGGCATCCACCTTGGCAGCCAGTTTCAGGGACTTGTGTCCTGAGGTAATCTCGTAGTAAGGCCCTTTCTTGTGTGAGACTGTGATGTAGGGTTTTTCTGGGAAGAAAAATGAGCAGGGAGACTTGGAATGGCAGCTCTGTCACAGGACAGAGCTCACAGCTGTGACTGCTCTGTTCCCACATGGATTTTTTCCAATACTGACCTGCACAAAACCAAATAGATCAGTTCCCTCAGCTCCCCTGTGCAGCCCAGCCTCAGCCACAAAGGGCTGTTCCCACATGAAGGAATTCACATGGAAAGCAGAGGATATGCACTTGCATTGCCCTGGATTGGTGTGGGAAATGCCTGGGGCATCTCTTGTCCATGTGGAGCCCAGGAGGATGGATTTTCCAGGGCCTCAGCAACCACAGTTGGTGCCAGCTTTTTCAAACAGTTCAGCTCCCTCAGACATCACAGACCCCCAGAATGGTTTGGGTTGGGAGTGACCTTGAAGCCCATCCATTCCCACCCCTGCCATGGCAGGGACACCTTCCACTATCTCCAGGTGCTCCAGCCTGGCCTTGGGCACTGCCAGGTAACCAGGGGCAGCCACAGCTTCTCTGGACACCCTGTGCCAAGGCCTCCCCACCCTCACAGGGAGGGATTCCTTCCCAATATCCCATCTAAATGAACCTCTTGAACTTGTCTGAAGACATGGGAGCTGACTCTCATTGGCTAATTAGAGGTTATAGATGATTAATGGTTGACTTTCTCCCTAATGCCATTTCAATCAACAGATTTTACAGCCTGGCATTATCCTCTAAGCTGAACACTCCTGGTTCCTGGTCCATCGTGGTTTGGCTGCAGCACTCACCATACACAGTGACAGTGACATTGGCCTCCAGCCTGGTGGCATTGAATGTCCTGCAGATGTACAGACCCCCATCTTCCATGGTGACATTTTCAATTATCAGGCTGCTGCCGGCTTTGTACACAACATCGCTCTGGTCCATCGTTCTCTTGGGGTGGGGATGCTGGGAGTCACAAAAAACAGGGTCAGAAAGCAGCCTAAACTAGATTATTGTGTTCACCCTTTCCAAGGCTGCCAGTAAAGGAAAGCAGCGATTCGTATCAAAACGATCACATCTCCCCATCTCTGAAATAAATAATATAAAAGGCAGAGCAGCAGGAAGAGCTCTTGTGTGAAGTTTCATTATCAAGTCTAATAAGAGAGAGAAGCAGAGTGGAAATGTGGCACTTTGTACTGAATTCTGGGCAGGTAAACAAGGGGATTCATCCCAGCCCTTCTCCAGGACTAAATCCCAAGGATCTTAGGGTAAAACTGCTGCAGGGTCAGAGCTGTGCTCCGAGGGTTTGGTTCTGAGGGTTTTAACATTTATTTTGGTTACAGTCAGTATTTTTTCTGTATTAAAAACCTCCTGTTTTCTAAAAGAAATCTATTATGACAGAAATATAATATATTATGACAGCCGAGTGCCAATGCAAATTCCTGGGGAATTTTAGAAAGCATTATCACTTTCGATAGGATTTTTGATCCCAGAGATTTGGCCAAGAAGTTTTACATTTATAATGTTAGAAATATAAGGAGAGTTCATAGGAAAACTAATCTTTTCTGCCATATGGGGTTCAAGAAACCAAATTAATTCAGTAACACTGTAGTGCTTGGACCTCTATAAATTCTATGTTATATTTTATGTAGTTTCCTCACCTAAACAAACTCAGACATTCTTTTTTTTAAGGAAACAAATAAAAATTAATCAGTTTTTAAGAATCACATTTTACACCTTTCCAAAAGGCTTAGATACTTCTTTACAATGTGTATTTTGCTGAACTAAAAAGAAAAAAAAAACCAGTTATTTTAATTCTCAGCGCCAAACAGACCCAAGATTAGAATCTTAGACAGATTAACTGATTTGGAAAATGATCCTCCTGGCTTTTTGGTTTTTTTTTTTAGGAGAAATGAGAGGGTTTGGTTCCTCAAATGTTAAGTCTCCTACTTCGAATTTGGCACTTTTGTACTGTGTCCACAGAAAGCTCAAGACTCAGAATTTACATTTCATTCTTTGGGGACGATTTCCACATGTTCAGCTGTGTTTTCCTTTGCTTTTTCCTACTTTATAAATACCAAAATAGATGGGGAGATTGACAGCTTACAACCTGCATTTGAGACTTGTCATTGTGAGACAGCCAGGACAGAAGGAATGAAGAAGTTTTTTGTCCCAAAAAGAAGGAAACACTCCTGGCTTTTCTTGCCAGGGTTTATTTAGCGAGGTTTGCAATTTAATTTGCAGGTTCAAGTAGGGCAGAGAACTTTTAGATTCATCCAAATACAAAGTTTAATCAATGACAGGCTTATAAATGGTTGGATCATTTCAGAATAAGTAATAATTAGGTTTTCTCAGCCCTGTGAGTTTTGGGAAGAGGGGGAATGCAGGAATTCCATGCACTCACTGTGCCACGGGGACATGTCCAGATGAACTCAATGCGCCCGTTGATGAAGGTCTCTGCTTTGCACTCCAGCTTGAGAGTTTCTCCAACCAGCAGCTTTTTAGCACTTGCCTTCAGAGCCAGGTTCTGTATTCTGCCCTCTGCAATGGAAGAGGCAAAGCTGTGACCAGCAGCACTCAGTTTGGGATCCACCAGTGGATCCCTGCTCCCATGGACACAGCCAGGAACAGCTGCTCTTCCATGTGCCATGGCTCCAACCCTCTCATCAGCTCCACAGAAAAGAGTTTCCAAAGGTGACTCCTCCTTTTGAGGGCCTCAAAATGAGAGGATCCACTTTTGCTGGACACGAGATGCGTTTCTCCTGTCCTGTCCTGCCCAGCTCCCTTTCCGTCCTGAATGAGATCCCCAAATCCCCAATGGGGTCCCCAAATTCCCCAATGGGATCCCCAAATCTTGCTCTTACACATTTATCAATGCCTTAAATACATCATCTCTGAACTTCCATCAGTTTTTGGTGCCCAGTACCAAAACCACACCTGGCTACTGACAGTAACACACAACAGAAAGGGATTTCCTGGGTCCTGCTGAGCTGCAGACGGATGGCCTAAGAGGTTTTGTAGGCTTGCATTCATGATTTTAATAAAAAATTACTCCAACAAGGAAAAAAAAAGGAGAAAGAGAGAGATTTACAGGACTTTTATTTGGCTGCCACACAAATTTACAAGCCTGTTGTTCAAAGCTGAGTGCTGATTGTATCGAAAGATGCTGTGAGCTAATGGGAATGAAGTCCAAGTAAATAGAAGATATATGAGGAGATAAAGAACATACATGGAAAACAAAAGAAAAATAAATTCTAATTGGTTTTATATAAATGCCCAGCACGCAAAAATTTAATGTTTAGTTGCTTCAAATACAGGTTTTAATTATGAGCTGTAAATCCAAGGGAAATGGTGTAGTAAATCACCAACAGAAAAATCTATAAAAAGCAAAGATGTGAATTAGCAGTGTAGTGAGATTTTTATATGATGATCACACGTGGTTAATGACCAGAAGCAAAAAAGAAAGCTGCTGTTTGCTTTGTCCTGAACCAGCAGTTGTTTTAATGTAAATACAGCTCAATCCAAGCACACAAAGCCTTGGTGGGGTTTGAATAAAACACTCCTGTTTTGTACCACCTCAGCACTTGGTGATTTTTCAAAACCAGGAATGGCTCCAATCCAAGTTCTATTGAATAGGGAAAAAAAAGGAAGAACGAGTTTACTTTTAGCATTCCAGCTTGGACTTGCTACAGATGCAGCCCAGGGAGATCTGTCAGATATAACTGAGGCTAAGCAAGGAATGACACCCAGGAGCTGCCAGTGACACAGTAGCTCTGTGCTGCTCCCTGGCACTCACCCAGTCTCTGGGCCATGTAGTAGGAATTGAAGACGCTGCCGTTGACGTGGGCTGAGCACGTGAGGATCCCAGAGGGCACGAAGGAGTGGGAGGGGATGAGAAAGCCTCTCCTGGGGTCCCACAGCATCTTCCTGAAGTTGATCTCTGCAGAAGAAGGGTACTGCAAGGGAACAGACAAGGAGTGAGAATCCCCTTCCCCTCGGAGCCAGGGCTGCTGTGCCTTAGGGGCAGGGCAGGGCTTTGACCTTCCCCAGGGTTTAGGGGTCTCTGCCCACACAGATCTGCAGCAGCAGCAGCCTGAGCAAACAGAAAAGCCCTCCCTAAGGCAGGACTGTCTTTGAAACTAACATTTGGGCATCCAGTCCAGGAGTCCCAGTCCTCTCAGATCTCATGTGTGGGACCTATTTCCCTCATCCCTTCTCTGGAAATCATTATGCCCATCTTATATGAATTTTGTGGGGTGATCTTTTTGGAGGTGTTTCCTCCCACTGCCACATGGAACTACCACACATTTTCATCATTGTACTTCAAAAACATGTGTGAAGTTAGACTCTCCCAAAATCAGAATTATTCACTAACTCACCTGACTGTGGTTATCTATGAGCTCTGGTCTGTGGGCACTCCCCAGATTCTCTCTATCCCACAGAGTGGGAGAGACACTCTCAGAGCACCCCATGGATTTCCATGGAAGCAGCCTGGGTGACTTAGGAGTGTAAATCATAGAAATAAAGGGACTAAGGCACTTTTTGCCCTAAATTCATAAATACTTGTCATGTTCTGACATTCTTGAAAAAACACTCTCAATTCTGCTTATGAGGAAGAAGTGAGAATAGAAAAGGCAAATGTCGAAAATAAACTAGAGCAAAAATTCATTTAATGAGAATGAATCCTCTGCCTACCCTTGGACAACACCAGTGTTGAGCAGCTTGGCTTTTGTTGGGGGGAATAATCAATTTATTGTTATTATCAACACACAGGGAAATCCTCTCTTTGCTAGAGGGAATGTAATTTACTTTTCAAAAATTTTGAAAATCCTGGATTATAATGTACAAAAGAACTAAAATTAAAAGAGCTCCCTGAAATGCCCCATTTCAGGTGTTTGGAGGTGGGGGAATGGAAGCACAGGTAGCTCTGGCTTTCCCAGCAGGACACAGGGAGGCTCTTTAGGACTGAGGATGCTCTTTGGGAGTGTTGCCCCAAAAAGTGAAAGGTTTGGGCAAACCTCAGTGTGCCTGCAGTTGCCTCATGATAATTAACTTTATCTTCTTCTCCCTCCTCCATGTCATATCCTGGCTGCTCAAAGGTGAGGCAAGGGGAGGTTTTCTTTTTCAGAGAGACCCTGCTTTAGCTTTGGGAGCTAACCAAGGGACTGAGAGCAGGAATTTCTCCCCTGAATGAACAGTTTTGCTCCTATTCCTGTTGTGTGCAGCTCCTGTTTGTCTCCCAGCAGTCAGGACTCTGGTTTGGCAGGGCAGCTTAAATTGGATTCAGTTTAAACAATCCTCCTGTTCCACACAACTTGCAGCTTGGGGCTCTGGACGCACAAGTGACCAGGCTGGCCTTGGTTTGGGTCAATTGTTACAATTCCAGCATGGACCAAACCCAGAGGAATTCTGGCTGAGAAGTTGGTGATGCTGCATGGGGAAGGGGGGACAGCTAGACAGTTGCTGTCTTTTGGAGCAGCATTTGTTCTGACAGCAGCAGGAAACAAGGATTTCTTGTAAATGCTTTTGAAATAATCAAGCTGTGGCATCTCTGTTTAGAACCGTGAGGAAAAATAGGAAAAATTACAGAAAGAGATCTGAAACCTGAGGCATAATCATGCTTTAGCACTTGTGAAGGTCAAAGCTGGAAGTGGCAAATGCACACTGAACCAGATCAGTGACTAAACAGATCTGACATGACTGAAAAAGCTCTTTTTGCCCCGAATTAAAATCACATTAAGCAAAATTAAAAGACTGAGCTGTGTGTCTTAAGCATGAGTTTGTTAATAACAAAGATGATATATTGAAATATCTGGGATCTGCTTAGTATAAGCAAGAGGTACCTTTCTCTGAGCATGTTTAAAGAGAGTGTGATGATTTAAAAGTATAATGGTAACATAAGGAAGTTAATTTATGGTGGCAAAGAGTCCATTTTCCACAAGAATAATAAAACGTGATAAAGCTGAACTTCAGGGTTTGGCAGCTCTGCTCCCCGATGCCTGGGGGAAGGGGGAAGAAAAAATAACCCTACTCAGGAGGCCTTTTTCAACACCACACACAGATTAAACATCTTTATAAAATATTCACAAATACCTATTTAAACAATCAAACAAAAAAGCGTCAATGCTGCTCGGAGGAAATCACAGTGGCTTTCCTCCCTTTGAAGTGTTGTCCTCCCTCTCCAGTTGTCTCCTGGAGATTAAATTTGGAAGGAGAGGATGTTCTAAATTTGTCTGATGGCCTCGTTCACCTCTCCTCCCCCATGCTCACCTCCGCCCCTCTCGTGCCCCGCTTCCTCCCGGCGCGGGAGCCGCCACCTCGGCGCTGTGGTGGGGACTTAGGACTTCTGCTTTTGTATTTTTCAAATCCTGTACTGCATTAGCATATAACTCTAAACTCCATACAGAGTGCTAGTTAACTGTCTTCACATTTTGGTCAGACAAAACAATTCCTCCAGGCCTGAGGACATTCTACTGCCTCAGGCCCCGAACAGTATCAAAAAAAGTGAATTGGGAGGGAGCAAACTGGGGGAATATGACTTCATATGACTTCATTGCCTGAAGCTGTTAATTGGAGGATAACCCCTGATATGTACATGAACCAAACTTATAACTGTCTGAAGAAAAACTCGGGACTATCATCCATCTTGGGTGTGTCCCTGGAGGCTTCTGACTACCCAAGGTGAACCTGTTTGAAGGCCTTTGATAAATACTCACTTTATTCTCTTTGTCTTGTCTAGCCTCTTTTCTAGGCAGGCACTGCAAGGCATCAGTGGGATTCCCAGCCAGGGCCAAGCCAGCAGTGCCATCCGTGGCTGGATCCCAGAGCTTCCCAAGGTGCCACGTCCCAGCAGCTTCCAGCTCCTTTGGGAGCTGTGCCCAACCTCTGCCTCCCTGCCCTGAGCCCCAGCTGCTCAGCCTTGGAGGAGGAAATCTTCTGGGGACAGCTTTTTGTGGGAGAAAATTCAGTGGAGATTTCATTCCTGCAGCCAGGTTGCAGTTTGTGTTTGGAGAAATGACTGGGAATTTAGCTGGGAAGCAGGAAGAGCAGGGCTGCCCATCAATCAGGGAATGAACGTGGAGATGGGAATTCCAAGGCCACCCTGACGGTACCAGGGTCTGCAGCACTGCTCCAGCCATGAACTTGGTGAAGCAGGCTCAAATCAGAGAGGGATGTTTCATTTTTATAGCCAAGGAGGGAAGGTGGTAACACTTATCCAGCCTAAAATGATAACTGGAGTGGAGCCTCTTTCTCCACTTTAATCCCTGTTAAAAACAGAGATCTCCAAAGCAATAAGGCTCCTGCTGTCCCTCTGCACTGGGAACATGCCATGGGTCCCAGCAGGAGCTGGAGCCCTGTCCCAGTCCCTCGTGATTCCATGTGCTGCCTCCCAGGAGAAGGGGACATCTAAGGCATGGAACTGCCACGAGGAGCAGAGGTGCTTAGACCCCTCTCTGCCATATCTAGAACAGCCTCATCCCTCACAGTCCCTCCAGAACAGACTGGAAAGGGGCACAGGATGAGCTCTTGTTCCCTTCAGGATTTCCTGAGCTGTCAGACTGGCAGGGGAAGGGAAGGGCACAGAATTTCTGACGTAAAATGCAGGATTGGAGCCAGGAGACCTCTGTCCTGTTCCTCACTCCATGACAGGCTACTCTGGAGTGCAGTTGTGAAGCCATTTAAATGAGTGACTCCATCGACTGATCAGGGCCCAGACCTTAAATTTCCATTTTTATTATCCCAAACAGCTTTGGCCTGCACAGACTGTGCTGTAACTTTGACATTCAGGTATAACTGCTGCCAAAGGGATGGATCCTGGAGCCATCTATTCCCAAGGCTGAAACTTGGTTTGAATTGATGAAATGAAACAAATATGGGCAATTGTTCTAAGGAGGTTCAAGGTATAAAGAGAGAACCTTTCAGAGAGAGCCAGGTGTTATGCAAAGAATTTTGAAGGAAAATAGTGCTTTGTCATCTATCTCTGCCAATTTATGGAGGAACACCAAGCCACATCATAAAAAACAAATGTGCTAAACTCAGCCAAATCCCCAAAAAATCTTTTTACCCAGTTCAACAGTAACACACTGCAAGAACAGGTTCATGTTTCTGTATTTTCAGGGTCTTTGCTATTTTTAATGGAATTTACCCACCTTTATACATCTAAATTTTTGTTTTTCCCCACTTTATTGGCAACCCAGACCTTGAAGTCAGCTTCTCTGAAGGCATCCCTTACCTGGGTAAGCTTGGGTTTGATGTCTGGCGAGGTGACCCGGCAGGGGATCACCACTGTTATCTTATCATCCACGATGTAGATGATGTCGGGGTGTTCCGGGTGCATCTCCACAAACGGATTCCTGTAGTCTGCAGGGAAAAGAACACGGATTTGGAAAACTGCTCAGTCACTGGAAGGGCACAGCAGTGTGAGCACTGAACTGCCCAGAAAGGCTCCCTTGGAGTCAGGACATCTAGTGACATCCTGCCACTGTCACACAGGGTTAGAGCCAATGACCAATTCCTTGTTTTTAGCCCCGTGTTCATCCAGAAATTGCCCAGAATGGCACATTTCTGAGCAGACACATGAAAACTTAATGGATTACCAGCTCAGGATGCCAAGGTACTTCTGGGCCTTGGGAGGCCCCCTGTCCTTCACCTGGAGATATCAACATGCATTTCTTGACTGATGACAACTTTTGCTTAAGGAATGTCATGGAAAAACCCAAGTGTTGTCAGCTGGAATTAACCCTCAGAGAATCAGCTCAGTGCAGAGCTGGAGCTCCTTTGCTCCACAACCCACCCCAGTTTCACTCCCAACCACACCAAGGCAAGGATGGACACAGCAGAGCGGCCATGCTGCCTTTTGTGGGGTTTGGAGCTTCATTTTAGCCCTGAGAACTGGGAATTTTGTCTTTAGCAGACAAAACAAACCATGGGCTTCATCAGGAGGAGAGCAAGGAGCTGTGTGTGTGACAGCCACGTGTGAGGTGGTGATGGTGTTTTACAAAAGGCACTCGGGGCACTGTGCAAGGACCAGAGATGTGAGATTTGTGTGTGCACCTGGGACAAGGGGCTGAGCACAAGCACTGGACCCAAGGCAGATAAAGACCCAAAATCTGGCTGATTTCTCTAATTTCTAATGCTGTCTATTTATGACAGCTTTTCTTCCATGCCATTGGTTTATTCTGGCTGTGCTTTGGTGTAAGGGCATTGCAGGAAACGTTATGTGAGAGAGATTAATTAGAATTAAAACATTACGTCTCTAATCTCCCCACGTTTAGGAAGTTTCAGATAGAAATCTGAACTTTCTGGTCAGGCAGGCCCTGGTTCTAATCAAGCCTTGAGCTGAGAAACCTGATCTTTGAACCATAACTTTGTAGCTTGGTCCAAGCCCCAAAACAAATAGGAAATATTTATACTCAGTCCAGTGTCTCGTGCACTTTCCCAAAAATGCTAAATTCTCCTGTCGAGTCACATTATGAAAATGTGTTTAGTGTTTTTCCCTGCAGCTTAATCCCTCTGCAGTCTTGCTCTCCAGTTGAGCCACACTGGGAGGTATCAAATGTGACAATATTTTTATTCTACTTAAAAGAAGACACTGGATAATTAAAAGAAGACCATTGGGTTATTTGTGATAGGAAAAAACAGAGAAAGTAGATTTTTGCGTATGTACAACAAAGTGCAAATAGGCGTCAGGGGAAATGTAATCACAATTATTTCTTATCCTATGAGAAAAAGAAAGAACAAGGAATGTGCCACATGACAGGGGATGGACAAGGGTATAGAATGGATGGAAAAGGATATAGGATGGATGGATAAAGATACAGACCAAGAGGAAATTTTCTGGGGAAAAAAAATTGCTTCCTGATACCAAACTATTCACAATTCAGGATCAAATTTTGACCAAAAAGATGGAAGCACTGAATTTAAAACTATTTCTGCCAGTATTTTTAGAAAGCATTTCAGAGTAGCACTGTTTGTTTAAGAAGTAACATAAATCAAAAGAAGGCAGCTAAGCAAATATTAAATAATCCTAAAATGCAGGAAAATATTGAATTGTGCAATGATTGATGCATCCTAGTCAAAACAGAATAAAATGTCTCAAAAATATTTCCTCTTCAGGGAAAAAAAAAATTATTTAACCCCATTCTCCACCATCTTTCCCAAACTCCAAGACTCATCTCTACCAAATTTTCAGATTCACAAGAGACCTAAAATTAATCTACCTTTTTCCAGCTGCAAATAGGACAGGTATGGTGCTACTGATTCACCTAATGGGAAGGGAAGCAGGGATTTACAGGGCGTGTGACAGAAGCTGTATTTCAGTCCTAACTGATTTTTAATAGCAGCCTGCTCCTGAATTGCCACATGTCCAAGCAGAGGCTGCAGATAAACTATCCCCAATGAACTACAATCTGAATTGGAAGCCAAACTGGATAAACCTGGCCTTCTACCATCACTCTTTGAAATCTTGATGGTATCTTAAAATCACTGTGCACTTAACAGCAGCAAGAGGCAGTTTCTGGGTGATACAAATTGGGAAAAGGAAAGGATGGCTTCAGCTGCAGTGATTGTTAATCACTCGTGGGTGTCGGGTCTCCTGGGCATCATTCCCACTGTGTTTAAAAAAAATAAGAAAAAAAAGAGAAAAAGGTTTTCTATTTTATGGGTTCTCCTCTTTGCTAAGCCAGTGGGGTGTCCTAGAGCAGATGGCTGTGATTTGTGTTATCTCAGTGATTTGTGTGTGTTATCACAGTGACTTGTGTTATCTCACTGCTTAGTCCAATTTATACCCAAGCCTGAAGAGTTCTCTGCCAGTGAAAGGGCTTTTCCCTCCCTGTTTCCATCTGCAATATCAGAGCTCTTAAGCAGGTGGGGGATAACTGTGGGTGGGATACCTGTGGGTGCCACTGGGATTGGCCCAGCTGCTCAGAGCAGGGTGCTAATAATGCCAAGGTTGTGGTTTCGATCCCTGTTTGGACCATTCACTTAAGAACTAGACTCCAAGATCCTTGGGGGTCCCATCCAACCTGGAATATTCAGCTCCTGGAGTGAGGGTCCTGCTGTGGCAGCAGCTTGCAGGGCTGCCCTGCTACAGGTTTGACATGAGAGCCAATGCAGGAGCTGAGGCTGCACATCAGGGGACAGTGACAGGGCCATGCAGCTGCAGGGGAAGGTCAAGCACCTGGGTCTGTCTCTGAGGCCAGAGAGGCTTTGTTTCCCCCCCTAACTGTGGAACTCTGTGCAAAAGGAAAAAACAATGTCACAGAATCCCAGCATGGTTTGGGGTGGAACCTTAAAGCCTATCCAGTTCCATCCTTGCCATGTGCAGGGACACTTCCCACTATCCCAGCTTGCTCCAAGCTCCATCCAACCTGGCCTTGGGCACTTCCAGGGATGGGACAGCCTCAAGTATCTCAGTCATCAAGCACTAAAGAGCCTCAGGACACTGAGAAGAGCTCAGACCTTGTATGTCCTCCTCCAGCTGCTCCAAATCCCCTCCTAAGCAGGAGCAAGGCAATGCCATTGGGAAGGAGAGGCTTTCCAGCACTTTCCAGGCAGCTGGACTGCTCACTTAGCAGATAAGCAAATGTGAAGTGGCTCAGCTTTGGGGCTTAACAGAATGGCAAAGGATAAATTCTGAGCTAATCAACTGCCAGCTGATACCTTTGTTATGGTTTGTGCAGACAAAAAACCAGATCCTTCTTGAAACCCCTCAGTAGTTCAGACTGACGGTGGTGTGGAA
Source organism: Irena cyanogastra (assembly GCA_013397155.1). Taxonomy (NCBI): domain Eukaryota; kingdom Metazoa; phylum Chordata; class Aves; order Passeriformes; family Irenidae; genus Irena; species Irena cyanogastra. The sequence goes on along the minus strand of VWZV01009139.1, from coordinate 362,132 downwards.
AAATGATCTGCTGGAACATCAGGAATGTCACTGCCAGCTTTACAACCATGCTCACCACCTCCAGTCCACCAGCAATCAGTTAACTCCTTGTAAAAAAGTCTCTCAGAGACAGAACTTCTTGAAACAAAAGGGACAGGGTCACTTTTCTTTAAAAATGATAACCTCAGCCTGGAGGAAGATCTCCAGTTCCAGGTGGTATAAATCAATTGCACTCAAGTGCTGCAATCTGGAGAGCTGTGGCATGGGAAATGCAGGTGTTGTCCTCTCCACAGTCACTGGCACTGAACTCTGAGGGGAAATTCCTCAGCAAAGAAACCCTTTATGAAAACAGAATATTTCCCTGTAGCTTGGCACATCTGCTCCTCCCGAGCCGGGAAAGTGAAATGCCCTACCAATCTCACCCAGAAAGAAACACCCGGCAATTCCCAGAGGATAATTACTAAGAATGATTTACTGTGGGCTGCAAAGCTTATTACATGTGAAGAAAGACAAGAGCTGAAGTGTGGTGGGGACTTATCAGCTGCAGCCGCAGCTCGGAGGCGAGGGAAAGGCCCCTTCCCCTGGGTCTCAGACTGGATGTCTGGCTCCCCAGGTCAGTGGAAGTTTGCAGGAAGCTCAGGCAGGCCGGGGTGTTGCTGTTTCCCCAGCAGGGCTCGGCAGGGAACACAAACACACAGCCAAGGAAGCCGTGGCAGCGGGATGGGGCGGGAAGGGCTTGTCCAGCTCCGGGGACGGACAGACAGCAAGCGGAGCACACAAAAGCAACTCAAAGGTCAGGTGTCGACAAGAACATTGTTTTCCTTCAGGCACTGAAGCCCTTCATGTTTAGATGCTCGTAGTGTCCAGGAGGAGATTAACTGCTGCTCGAGATGAGCTTTGGGAGGGTCTTTCCAGCTCAGCTGGGCAATGTCAGCTGTCCCCTCACAGCTCCACAGGCCTGGAGCCGGGGGCTTTAAACCCCTCAGCACTGCACTCAGCACATTGTAGATTCAGTCTCTACTACAGCTCTTTATTTCCCTGCCTGTGCCTCGGAAACCTCCTCCTGACACACAGAGAGGATTTTATACAGGATTTTGAGGTTTTTTCATTCCTGCCCGTGTCTCCTGCACCGTGACAGCAATTTGTCTGGCGGTATTTGTCTCCCAGCCCAAGCCCCGGAGCTGACATGGCCTCTCCCTTCAGGTGCTGCCAGCCCGGGATGATGAGCACTAAATGGCCTTTGGGGACAGCCATTCACGGCTGTTCGTGTCCGTGAAATTCCTCAACATTCTCATTTTGCCTCTCGCTTTGTTCCAGATAAAGATAATTCCCTCACATTCATTTATTTTCTTCACTCAGCCATACCTAAGCTGGGGAGCCTGGGCAGAGTTTCACACTTTAATTTCATGTTTTGACATAATCCCCATGAAGTTTGTCTTCATCAAGGTCAAAAAGCATCGGGAGGAGGTTTATAACCTGTTCTTTGTAGTAATAGCAGCATTAGCAGTGCAGTGACACTTTGGGCAGAGCATTTTGGAAAGCTTCACAAGGAAACAGCCTGGCCTGCTGAATTCCCCCTGGTGACCCATCAAAGCTGCCTCTAGGTACAGGAGTAACTCCTATAAAGGCACTTGTTTTGAAACTGGATCTTTGAAAATAAAAGACCTTTTAGTTTGGCAGGCCAATGAAAAGAATTGGTGGTGGAATGTTTAGATTAAACAGAAAGCAGAATATTTTCTCTTTAGGCAAAACAAAAGTGACTGCAAAACCCCCAGAAGCCATTCTGAGTCAACATGAAGCATTCTGTTTTGGTCAAATGAAATGCATTCTTCCCCTGGAGATTACTGTTATGAACACAGGAATATTTGTAGAGAAAAAAATATTACTCTAAAAAGTGTTAACTTCAAAAATTGTAGAAGCAAAATGCTTCTTGCTGCCAAGCAAATAAAGGCGAAACGGAAAGATTTATTTTAAAAAAATCCCAACAAAACACCACAGAAAAAGAAGCCTCCATGCTTTGTCTGGAATTATGCTTCAAGCAGCAGAAGAATTTATAAATTCTGACTCCCCCACCAGATTTTAGGCAGGTTTGACTTCGTGGAAAATAGTCCCCAGCTTTACCTGAAGTGCCATTAAGAACACCTTGGGGAAGGCTCAGCAATTAACAATTACTGAGTGGATAAAAACCAGGAAGTGGGAAGTGTGTGTGATTCTGGCCTTTGGGCTTTCATTTAGAAATTCCATGAGGAGGGATCCTCTCTTCCTGCTGGGCTCTCAGGAGCTGTCACTGCCGGTGTCAGGAACTTCTGCTGCTCACTCAAGGCATCCTACAAGTCTCCTCTGCTTTAAAGTGAGACCCTTCAGGATGTGATTTGAAGGTACTGAGTGCCTTGATTCAGAGCTAAAAGCATCTTGCATTTCATTTGGATGCAGCCCTCAATCCTTGGGGGTCCTTCCCAGGGCACAGCCTGTGTTCCATGTGCTCTGACACAGAGCTGGGATGTGCAGGCAACCCTCCCAGCACTGCTGTGGGGCAGTGCACTTTATCTGCAGGGCACACAGCTCAGCAGCTGCCTATCTCAGCTGGCCCAGGTCTGGCAGCAAGTCTGCAGCCTCAAAGAAAGAAGAAATGCAGCTACAGCTCTGTTCCCACTGGTAAAATCTTGGGAAAAGCAAGCCAAAGCCCAAAGCTGTCACCCCGGCCCTACAGCTCTGCTTCTCACTTTTAGATTATCTCTGCAAACTGTCAAGAGGAGTAAGGAGGCAGGAATCAGCTTCAAAGAACATCAGAAGCAAAATATGATCTCATCCGAGGGGCACTTCCAAGCACTTCCAGCCTCTTTAGACTTCTTGTGGTGGGAAAGGGATGAGGCCAATGGGGCTGCTCATCCCTGGGCCATGGCTGATGTGAACTCCACCCTGGTGCAGCACTTGGACTGCTTCTCCTCAGTCTGTATAGAAGCAAGGCAGAGCTCCTGCCCTTCCCTGGAGCTCACCAGCAGGGAGATGCTCCAGCAGGACAAGTTGTGCTTGGATGCATCCTCCTTTTCCCTCTGGAATGGCCTCAGCAGGACTTGTGCCCCCATAAAAATGTCTGTCTTGCTTCAAATTTGATTTCCAGTCCTCATGCTCTGGACTCCTGGCAGGCCTGCACTGTGGCTGGTGCCTTCATGGTTCCCACATGAGCTTTAAAAGGAGACAGAACTCAAATTTTCTGTGGGGGCATCTTCTGGATTTCCTGTGCTCTTGTGAACATGAGTGCTGAGAACCAAACAGGTGGAAGCAAATGACTCCCTCAGTCCTGTGTTCCTCACTCACACTGCCACTGGTGTGGTGAAACACCAGCAGCTGATGGCTCTGAGTGGGGACACACTGTTAAAATGTTCACTGTTTAATTGTTCACTGTTAAAATGTTTGTGTGTTCGAAGTGAGCCCCACTGGAACAAGCAGGAATTGGGGAATCCACCCTGTTCTGCTCAGCCCCTCGTGGGCAGTCAGCACTGGGCTGACACACAGCATTTTGTGCCTGTTGCACTCAGAGGAGGTGGGACTGGTGTTTCTGAGGCAGTTATTTGAGAAGCGGCTCTATCATGGCCATAATTATTTCAAGAAATAGAATAACAGCCCTGCTTTGCATAAAAGATGAAGGCTGGCCCCATACATTGAGGAGGTGCCTCTTTTACCCTACAGCTGTGGCAAAGCAAATGCCATTGGGGGTGGGCAGGAATCCCAGCTTGGAAACCTGGAGGAACTTCTCCAGACACTCTTTGGCAAGATGTGCCCAGCTCCAGTGACCTCAGCACTAAAGTCACACAAGGTGGAGGCAGCAGGACTGGGTGGGCTCGTTCCTTGCTCTGACCACTGACTCAGAGGTACAGAACACGCAGCAGATCCTTGACTGTGACACAGTCTGGGGGAGCTTGGAGCTGAGGCAGGATTTGAGCCAGGAGCTCTTCCAGCTGACCCCCCCAGGACTCTGACTTTGCTGACACTGACAGTATTTCAAATAGCTGAGAGCTGCAAGTCCTGACTCCTGTCTAGACTGGAGCCTGGGGTAGCCCTTTGGGAAGGTGGAATGAATCTTTGCTTGATTTGTCCTTTTTTTCCTCCTTCTCTAAGCTTTGTTAAATTTTATATGTGCTAGGAATGATATCTGTGTGTATATATGAGACGGGAAAGGCAATGGGATATTGGAAAATGTGGGATTTGGGACCTGGCATGATGGAAAAGATACAGAATAATGAGTGGATGCTGACATGGTTTTGTCTGGGATATATGTATATATTTTTTTTTTCTAGCTGAAACAGTGCTGTGTTTTGGATTCAATATAAGAATAAAGTGGATAACACACTGAGGGGATCACTGTCAAGATGACTGACTGTATTTTCACACAGCCAGCTCTGTCCCTTGGAACAGGGATCCCGAAAGCTGCAATAAATGAGGCTATTCCTCACAGGGAGGTGTCCCTTGGTCAGGAGGGGTAACTTCAGAAGGCAGATGGAAGCAGATGCTGTATCTGGGTGGCTGTGGCAGCATTTTCCATGGAGCTGCCTCTGCAGTGTGGGACCAGACCCTACCTTTACCTGCAGAGATTATCCCTCAGAGCTGCGACAGAATTAACACAGTTAAGAACTCCCAACTATTTCTGTTCCAGCCCTGGGCTACTCTGTATTTCCAACAGGGAGATGGGCAACAGGAGAAGGGGTTGTCTTCCTTTTTAATGATGATCCTTGGGACTTGCAGCTGCAGTAGAGGCAGAAAAGACCTGGGGTACGATAAATTCAGGATGAAGCTCCTGAGCTGTGCCTCCCTCAGTGCCCAAGTGCAGCTGAGGGGTGGCAGCTGCCCCTCCTGACCCCTGGGATGTGCAGAGTCACGGCTCCACCACCCCACAGGGAGAGCTGCGAGTGCCAGGTCCTGCCAGAGCTCACAAACCCCTCCAGGGAGGCTGGGAAAACAGGAGCCAGCACAGGAAATAATAGCCAATAGCAGGGCTTCCGATACAATCATGTTCTCATTTCGGTGTCAAGAAGCCGGCCAGGAATGAAGGGAAAAATACCATTCCCCTTCCTTTTTTGGCAATAAAGGCTCGTAACCCCAGAGGAATCTCCGGCCTTCAGGGGCTGGCTCCACATTTTCTGCCTCCACCTGTCTCAGCCTCACAAACACGCCACTGGGCACTTGCTCTCTCCACAACACATTCACAGAGATGAGCTTTGGGCCTCACCCCTGTCTGGCACTGCCAGGGATCTGTGAGTTCCCTCACTTGGAGACTGCTGATGGGTTTCTCAGTGCTGCCCAGACACTGTCACAGCAATTTCCTTCAAAAGGCATGTTTGAACATTGAAGAAAGCCATAGGTGTGCTCTGAACTCCTTGTTTAAGTCCAGAGCAGTTTCCTTGTCCCCAGGACAGCCTGCTGGCTTCCAACAAATATCCAGAGGAACTGAATGGCAGGAAGAGCATACCCTGTGGACAGATCCATGCTGAGGTATAAATAGCTCCATTTCACGGGGCCAAGCAGCTTCCTCAGCCTGGCAGGCCAGATCCCAGCAGGAACCTGCAGCTTCTGGACTGAGCTGCGGGGGCAGAGCCCTGCTTTGGGGTGCACAGGACAAGCCAGAGGGTTCTCCACCCACCTTTCCTTCCATGGCTTTTCAAGCACAGGAGTCTGAGTAAGAGCTTTTAGAGCAGGGAGGATGTAGAACACAATTAAAGTGCACCTGAGAGGGTGATTTTGTGCTGTTTGTCAGGAGAACCTTGGCAAGCAGGAGAACATCCTGCCATTTTTTTTAGATCAGCTCTGTTCCAAGAGCATCCCCGGTGAGGCATTTCATAACTTGGGATATTTTCTTCAGGAAAGTGCTCAGGCAGTCCCAAAAGATCCTCAACGTTTCCTGCACGTGCTCCTGCCACAGAGTAATGAAGGGCTGGGTAGGCAGCCAGGGCACTGAATCTGGACAGAGAATTGAGTTTCCTGGAATGTGGGACAGGCTGGGTTAACAGTGCTGGACCTGGGGCATCTGAGCTGGGTGTAATGGGAAAAGGAAACAGCTCAGCACAAGAACCAGGGTGGATAAAGCAACCAGAGCACCAAGAAAAAAACAGAGAAAGGAAACAGAAAGGGAGAAAAAAAAATTACTTCAGGGACTAAGAAGTAATGCCAAAAAGCCACTTTCCAGTTAAAGGAAAACTTGCTGGGAAAGCAGGATAAGGGTAAAAAGGGACTGTTTTAAACAGGCAGGAAAGTGTCACCCACATGAATCAAGCAGGTGTGTTCACCTGGAGGTGCAAAAGCTGAATTTAGCTGTGTGGCCATATCAGAGTCCCCTGGGACATGGAAATCACTCCTTGTGTTGGTTCACCATCACTGGCAATACCCTGAGACCCTGAGTCAGAGCTGACAGCAAAGATTTGTGCTTTCTGGAGGTGTAGGTCTGCAGCACTCTTCAAATACCATCAGACAAGCTCACTGCCTCTGCAGCATTTGTGTAAGAGGATTCAGAGAACCACATTTTAGGTTTTACCAGGAAAATGAAATTAATTCATCCACATGAGTATTTGCAGGGAAGAGAAGGCTGAACCTATCCAGCACCAGAGGAGTTCATGTCATCTCCTATTCAAGGCACTAAAAGTCAGCTCTTTCATCTGAGGAGTCACAATCTCAGCTTGGAAGATCCAGGATGATTCAGTGTTTAGTAATGCATTTGTCAAGTAGATTTGAAAAAACATCAGCATTTGGGGGGAATATTCTGACAAAAATTCCCATTATTGAAATAGTTGTTCAATAGGTTGCATTCACTTAATCACAGAGGACCATGCTCCTCTGAAGTTCCTGCTTCCATTTATTCCTGGATCTGAACTCAATGATTCTGAAATCTGGGGTAGAGGCAGCTCAAAGGGAACAAAAATGAGCAATGGGACACTTTTTACAGTAAAGTTTATCCAATGCAGTCACCCAGCTCTGCTAGGAATGTCTCACAGGTGTAAGGACAAATGTGTAGGAGGGGAGGAATTACAAAGAATCCTGCTGGGAAGGTCCATGCCTGGTGAGGAAGGGAAAGAAACAGGGCTTGGGTATTCAGGATGAATCTTTGGAAAAGCACTGTGACAGCAAAACCCTTTAGGACTGAAGAATTTAGTCTTGAAAGGATGTTTAAGGAAGTATCTGTTACTTGGAACACTAAACTGATGAGGCAATCCAGCTTTCAAGTCCTGGAACTGAACAGGATGGGTAATCTCTGGTTGTCACATCCATGTCCCTGAGAACTCGGCTGCCATGAAAACCCAGATATATTTGGTCTGTTCAGAGTGCCAGAGCTGCTGCTCCCTCCCGGGTCAGTGGAGAGGTGGAAGCCCCTGCACTGCTGGTTCTGCCCACACAGCTCCCACAGCCCAACACAATTTAAAAAGTGGAATTCTTACCTTGGACAAAGACGTAGATCCTGGCCACAAGCCCCTGGTGCTTGGGGGTGCTGTTGAGGGCACAGCTGAGGTAGCCGGTGTCGTTGGCCGTGGCTTTCCTGAGGACGAGCTGGCTGCAGCTCAGCCCGGAGACATCGCGGCAGCTGCTCACGTGCACCCGGGGGTTGTCCTCCCTCAGCTGCCAGCTCACAGATGGGGCCCCCCTGCCAGCACAACACATCCAAATTACACAGCATTTGGGCAAAACTGGGGCTTCTTTCTGGCCAATCGTTCCCAGTGCTCCTACTCTTGTCATTCCCAACAATATTGTAAAGGTCACTGAGTGTTTGCACTTCCACCCCTCAGAAATTGAGCTGGATCACCTCATATTATTCCCCAGACATTCCTGAAATACTTTGTGGGAATTGCAGCAAGCTCCTGGAGAAAAGTTTCATTTTTCTTCTAACACAGTGCCTGAACACAAGTTTGTTTTTATAACACTGTATTTTAGCCACTTCAAACATTACAAAGCGTCAGATAAAATTATATGTTTGTTCAAGGCAGAGGATTTTGCATATTTTAACAGCTAAATTAATGTATATTTTCTTGCACTGGGGCTGCATGAAGAGAGGAGGATATTTATATAATTTTTCATCACCTTTCTTGCTTAATCAAGACTGAGCAGTGACTCAGTCTTGATTTTTGTGAAGGGCCTGAAACTAATCAGGCTTCAAATCTGGGAATATCTGCTCAGGACACTTTTTTCCAACTCCCCTTGTGACAGCAGCCAGACCATCAAGCCAGGAGGGCAGAGGATGCATATTCCCCCCACCTGACCCCTCTGCTGCCGGATCTCTGAGCACAGCTAGTGAAAAATGCAATTCCATGGAGTTCAGGACAAAAGGCAGGGCCTGGGTGTCACCTGCTGCAGGACCCAGAGCTCCCAGCTGATCTAAGTCATAGCTGGATGTGCTGGAAGCATCAGGCCATGGCAGCAGGAGCTCCTGGAGCTCCCTCTGAGGATGGACTAGAGCTACCACACAGGCCTAGGAGATGAAGATGATGGTGGTTTTTGTAGCAAACTGGTTTTCAGTGTGGAAACTGGTGGATTGGGGGTTAATCTCCCGTGGATTTTCCTGGGGAAGAAGTTGGTGTTGGAGAGAGGGAGTTGTGTGTGTGTTTGTGGAGGAGACACTCTTCCCAAGAGCAGGGAGGTTGGCTCTCCCTTCTCACTCAGAGAATTCCCACTGGCGTTTGCTGAGCTGAGGAAGGAGTGAGAACCCCTGGACTTCCCCAGCCCAGCTGCCAGGGAGAAATCCGGTCCAGACACACTGACCCAGGACTGAGGTGGCAATGCCCAAAGCGTGTATCTGTCTGAAATTCCCAGTTAGCCAAGAGCTCTGGAGCTCCAGTGGCCTGCAAGGGTGCAGTAGGTGCAGTCAGAGCACGTTTGCCAGGACATCCAGTGACATTTCCACAAACATCCTCTTGGCCCTCGTTCCTGCCCGTCCCTCTGTCGCCTTCCTGGAAAGGAGGCAGACATGGAGCTGGGCTCCTGAGGTTATTCCCAGCACAAGGCTGAAGGAGAGCACTGGGAAAAGTGGGAATATCCTCTCTGCTGAGCAGCCTCGCCCTTATTCTTGGATGCTCTGGTGGCTTGGACAGCCCCACCCCACGTCAGAGCAGCTTCCCGTTGTCCTTCCGAGCACCCAGAGCTCTGGCCCACCCTACCAACGTCACTGGTGACTCCAGGACTGGGATTGCTGGTCCGGAATAGGGAACAGAGCCAGTTCACATGGAGAGACAGTTCCCAGCACGTCACCATGTCCCTGCCCCTCATCACCCACACCCCCTCTGGTGTGCATCCAATTCTGCTCTGGTGGCTCTGCAGGGTAGCACTGCGATTTCATGTCTGTGCTTCCTTAAATCTTTTCCCCCTACATACATTATCCTGGTGGAAGGTGAAGCCTTTGGCTGTTGCTTTGGGATTTTCACACATCTGCCAGAGGGGAGTGGCAGCAGCAGCTTTGGCCCCACTACCACGAACCAGGAAATCTCGGGCAAGAACCTCAAAAGCCTGGAGCCGAAGGGAGGATGGACATTCCCATAGACCTGCTGGGGCTGCTGCCCTATGCTGTGCCCCACATAGCCCAAATGCCCCTGGAAGCACAAAGAATTCCAGAGCTCCCCTGGGCCAAGAGCTAACCCCTGAGTGTGGCAGAGGAGGCAGGAGGGCAGACATCCCCAGAGGGGCTGATTCAGGGAATCTTGCATTCAGAAACTTTCCTTCTCTTCCCAGGTTTTGAATCACCTGAGCCAAGGAGCTGAAATGCTCCAGGCCCTGGTCCCATGTTACACCCCATGCTCACACCCTTTTGTGTTTCTCAGACCTGTCATGGGGATTTCTTGCTTTGCATCCATAAAGCAATGTGGGACTGAAGTGCTCATAACTCCTTCAATTATTTATTCATTTGGTGATACAAGAAAAGTAGCATGCTCCTCTGATTAAAAAGGTGGGGGATGGAGAACTGCTGGGAAATGTTGATTTAATTGGTCTGGGGCACCCCAGGGACTTCAAGTCCACACAGGTTTTATGGAGAGCACCATTGAGATGTCAAAGGACTGCTTAGACTTTATTGCCATCATGTTTGCTGTTTGCCAAGCTAAAAATACCACTGAAAGGTTGTTCTGACCTCGTAAGCCACATGGCAAGCTGGAGGGATTTGGAAAAAAGCTGTCTTGCACTCCAGAAGACATCCCAAATTTACACAATCTGAGTCCATTCACCTTTCATTATAACAAAGAATTAAATAGTCTGGGACAAAAATCAGAGGGGATATGTCAGCGTAATCTAAAGCTTAGGTTCATCTTCTCACTGCTTTTTTTTACTGTTTTCAGTAACTTCTGATGCAGGAAACCATCCAGGTAGTGTCTCCAGTCAAGGGAACCTTGCAAGAAGGTGTAAAATCCATGTGTGTGTGTAAGAGAGAGAAATTGTGAGAGTTTGTGTTACCTTGAGCTTTTTTCCTACAACACTCTCCGAGAAAAACCTGAGAAACATCCTCTGGCAGGAGTGAAGTGTAAAAATCCCACTCAGAACAAGTAACACCTCCATCTATCTCAGTCTGAGGCCTTTTGTGGGACCCAGCAGCTGCTGCATGTTCTGGCACAGCAGAGTGCTCTGGGTTTGCTCCTTCCTCGTGTATCAGCTGTATCCCCATTCCCAGAGCATCCTCTCCCTGTCATCACCAAAATCCTGCTGGTCCCTGCATGGCTGGTGGCACACGTTGTGCCAGGACTGAGGCACTGCTGTGATTTACAGCAGCAACACTTTGGTTTTTCACAAGTCCTGGTTAAATTTGAATTGAAGAACATGTTATGTTTAAACAGGCGGGGTCTTTGAATGTACACACAGTGACTGCTGCTTATTTAAGTGCCTGTGATGGGCTAGGTGGCAGCTCCTGGTGATCTTGTTTGTTGTTTCCTCACGGACAGGGAGCAAAGGAGTGATTTTAGCTGCAGAGGAGCTGAATCTGCCCCTATTTCAGAGAGGATTTCCAGCCATGTCCTCAAGCATGGCACATCCCACTCCCATGAGCACTCCCCTGTGCTGACTCAGGGCTTTGCCTGGGCCCCTGAACGACACAACACAAAGAACTTGGCCAAGCTGACCCCAGACTCTCCTCCCTGCTCTGTCACAGCCCATCCAACTCCCTCCACACAGCCCCAGCTCTCAGCTGGCCGAGCATCAAGCTCTGCTCTGTCCTGGAGCTGTGCTGGGCCAAACCATTCAACACAAGGACAAAAATCCAGCAGTTTTTTGGAGCAATCCTTACCAGCATTTTATTTTTAGGGTGTCTCCTGGTGAGATGACGATTTGGTCCTTGGAAATGCTCAGCCTTGGTTTCTGAAGAAGCTCTTCCTCAGCGAGACCTGACCCAAAAAAAAAGAAGAAACCATCATTAGTTTAGACGGGCTATTCAGTGGCTTCAGAGCAGCACAATGCAATCGAGGCAAACTCTTTGTTTTGTAAATAGTTCCTAATTTGGGGGCCCACACAGTGCTGCATTTATCCTTGGCCAGAAGATGCCCTCAGTTTGTTTTTGTTTCCTTTATTCCACTCTTTTCTGACACCAAGCACCTGCATTTGTGCCAGTAGTGTTTTGAGCCAGCTTTATTACCGAATTATTTCAGATTTAGGAGAACAGCTCTGTGTCAAAAGGATTTTGCACACATATAAAAGTGGAAGGAGTCAGGTCCTTTGGAAATAATTTGATGGGTGAGCTCATACATTACATTTTAATTAATGGGAGAAGAGAAAACAATAATTCTGGGGAGCAGCTCTGTAAAGCACCTGATATTAAAGGCAAATTGAAAACCTGGTGTTTCCCAAATCACCATTCCCAAATCCTATATCTGAGCTGAACCCCAGGCTCGGTGGCCTCTGTGGTTGGGCCAATGTTCCCAGGGGAATCTGTGATTTTGTCAGGTCTCTGATCACCAGGGACGTTAATGACAGCGGTGACAAAGGTCTCTCTCATCATCTCCTGGCCCAGGAAATGTCTCCTGCCTGTGGAACTGTCCCCAGGGACAAACTGAGTGTTCATCTACAATGAGACAATGTTCAGAAAGTGAAACTGAGAAGAGCCAGAAGTGGAGGTTGGTCAGGCTGGTTGCTTTGTCCAAATTCAAAGTAACATAATCAAGGAGAGGAGAAACCAGGCTCCGATAAGGATCTCCACTTCCAAAGCTCTGACATTAAAGCCATGTTTTCTTTCCCCTCCTGCTCTTCAAATTTCTCTCTTCTCCTGTGCTTTGAACTCGATAAGCCAGAAATCCTCACTGGGCTCCCAGCACGGGCATTATTTGCAGCAGACAGGGAGATAACATATCTGGCAGAAAGAGAAACACTAGGCTTTAACTTTTCAACTGCATGAAGCAGTGATTTTCCTGCCCCCGCCTCTCTACTGTCATCTCTGTGCTGCTTGATTTCAGTAAATTGCTCTTTGCCTGGCATCAGTGTGGGGAGTGACTCACTCCCACTTTGCAGTCTCTGGCTTCTTCCAGGAGCTCTTGGAGCTCCCATCATGAACTCAGCAGAGGCCAAGTAATCTCATGGCACCAGAGAGTCCTTCCAGAGGGGATCCTGCCCAGACACCACGGTGCTGGACTGCCCTTGGAGCCCCTGACCCTTCCTACAGACCCTGGCTGAGGCTTTGAACCAGTGTTGGCCACCAGAGACAGATCCAGCCCACTCCCCATGCTCTGGCACTGCTGCTCCATCTCCAAGGTCCTTTGCAGAATAAGAAGATGGAGTCTGGCCAACCCAAACTCCCTCCAGTGGCTCTGTGTGACATTATTTAGCACCTCCAAACTGCCATTCCATGGAATGCTGGGGAAGCAGAGCAGCTGGGGGCTCCTGTCCCGCAGTTCCCATTTATTTGGGAAGCAGTGCTATTCGTCAACACCCTCAGGATGGCACATGCAGGGAGCAGCATCACACTGAGCTGAGAACCAACAGAAAAAGCCCCAACTCTGCAGGGGGAGACACTGCCAGGCAAGCCCATCCTTGCTCTTGGCTCTGAGTCCCCTCTGGTTTCCAGGCAGAGCCCATTCCCACCGGGAATGGGCTGAGCCTTGGCACAGGTTTTTTCGTGGTGCTGAGGTATTTCACAGCCCCCTCAGACTGACTGTGCTGAGCTTTGCAAAAATGCTCCAGGATATGGCCAACAGCTTCCAATTTGTCTGTCAAATGCCATTAATTTGCCAGCTGAGGGGGGTTTGCGTCCCTGTAGCTCTCCCAGGATATTGATCCTCCTAGGATCTGCTTTGGGCTGTTGATGCTGTGACTTCAGCCATGACTTAGAAAACCCTGGCGTTTGAAACAAGATCATTTCTCTCCTCTTGTGCCTTCAGTTGTTCTTAGGGCTTAGGAGGGGCTCAGCTGGTGCCTCTGGATTGTAGCTCTCATGAGCAAGTGAGGCACTGTCAGAGGATCTGGAGTCAGAGCCTGAGCTCTGTTCTGACTGCAGAATCTTTGGGCTTTCACAACATTTGACACCATTCTTGCTAAAAGAAAGAAAAGTATTTTTCAATTATTCTGGTTTTGCTTCTGAGTTACTTCTTGCCCAAAGTTTATTTTGGCTTCGGGAGCTGAAGAACAGAGTAAGCAAAGTGGAATTCCAGTGCTTTTCTACCCCACAGAGGACAGGAGGAGAATTCCTGTGCCACACACATCTGGTCTCTGCTGGCAGGTGACAGAGGGTTTATACAAACACAGCCTGTGCCCCTTCTGCCACACCACAGCTGAGTGGGCTGGGAAAAGAACAAAACAGAGAGAGTCGTGGGGGCAAGGTCAGGCTGTGCTAGGGCAGGACACCTAATGCCAAACTGGCAGAGTGAGACCTCACAATATTCATAACTTCCCCTGGTCCCTTTAGAGCTAGACTTGAATTTTTGGAGGCAAAGCCGGGGACAGCCCCAGGTTGGATAAGGAGGAAGGATCTGCTTTACTTTCATATTTGTTGTCTGTGTTTGAGGAGATTCATGCCTTTATGAAGGTGTTAGGATGCTGCAAGGGACAATCAGGCACCTTCCTGGCAGTGCACCCGCTCTTTTCCACAGCCCTGTTGCCCAGCCTTTGTCCCTAAATCCAGGACCCACAACCTGCCCAGAGTGGGGTGAGAGACCTGCTGGGCTGCGTCCTGCTGAAGCTGGAGTGCTGTGATTGCACTGCTCAAATTCCAATGCCCAGGCCTAAGAGAACATTGTCCTTTCCTCCCTGTCAAATAATTTTGGTCCTGCTCTAGGGCTACAAGGGACATAAAATTAAAAGCAAGCAGTCATTACTGTGTCATGACCAGGGCAAAGCTCCTTGTGAGAGCCATAAGAAAAGTCCTGGGTGCCACAGCTGTCTCTGCCATCCCCTGTGGAGCTGACCCTGCTGCGGGTGTGCTCCTGGTGCAGCATCCTTCCCTAGATGCCCTGGCATGGTTTGGGATGAGATGCTGGAGTGACAATCCTGAAGGTCTGGTGGGGAACTCGTTGCCTCCTGCAGAGCTACAAAGAGGTCTCAGCCCCACATCCCCTGTGTGAGCCACGGGGGAGGGACAGGCTGCTCCTGGGAAGGGACACCTCTGCTCAGGTTCCTCACTCTCTGCCCTGCCGTGCTTGTTGCCAACACGAGTTGGCTCCAGCTGGACAAAAGCAGCAGCTCCAGTCTGAAGGTGCCCCTGGAAAGAGTCCAGGTGAGGACAGAGCCTCTGCCCAGAGCCTCACTGCACCATTTCTGACTCTGGGAGTTCATTCCTGCCTCCAGTTCAGGCTTTAACATTCTGCTCTCGGCAGTGAAAACCGCAAACACAGCACAACCACAAATCCTCGGGAGCGAAATGTGAAAGGTTGACTGATACATTATCCAGGGGAGAAAAATATATTGAAAACTGCTTTTCCTGGGATAATCTGATTTTGCAGCATGGCCAACATTAAACACGGGAGGCTCCCCAGGCAGAGGGTAATGGGTGACCTCCCTCACCTCTCTGTCAGATGGTTTCCAACTCCATCTCACTTGGCACAGGGAGATCCCTCCCGCGCACAGCCTGATGCTCCGTACTGGGCCCAGCAGTGAGCGTGGATTAAAAGTATTTTTAATCTCTGCTCCTAATTGTAACAGCCTTCCTCCAGGCATCCTCTAGGCACTGCAGCTCTCCCTGGCAGAGCCCTCACAGATGGTTGTGAGCCTGGTTGTGCCTGGGTATGGCTCAGTAATAGCTCAGGCAATGTGATCCCTGATTAAGGATCCGGGCATCCCTTCTGGCCACGGGGAGAGCTGGGGGAACAGAGCCCGCACAGCCTCTGCTCCAGATGACAAGGAAATAACCGCTGGGCAGAGCAGAGAGTGCTGTGCTGGCAGCGAAAGGAGGCAGGCTAGAGCAGGGGTGGCAGGAGGGCTTGGGCACACAAACAGCTTTGTGCCCATGGGTGAGCTCAGATGAGTAAAGTCACTCCTGTGCAGAGACCGGGGCCCCAGGGCACCTCAGGGCCCCTTGGAAGGGAGTGGAAGGCAGAGTCTGTAGCTAATTTGAGTCAGAGAAGGAGGGTGACAGATACACAGCATTTAAAATCTGTTTTGTCAGTGCTGAGGATGCTCCTGTGAGTTGTGCTTGCCTGGCAGAGTCTGGACCAGAAGCTCCAGGAACCCTCTGGAACAGCAGGGGCTGTCCAGACACCACCCCCTGCCCTGGTCACCAGTGAGAGGTGACCACCAGTGACTGGGGTGGTGCAGAGGCAGAACTGTCCCCTCCCCTCCCCTCCTCCCAGGAAAACCTGGGCAAGGCAGACCCTGCAGACAACTCTGTCCCTGGTGCAGAAATTACACCCAATAAATGACAGTGTTCTCCCCTCTGAGCTGTCAGGGCCCCTCATCACCAGCACAGCGTGAGCACACCTCGAAATGAGCAGGTGCCCCTTTCAAAGGGTATTTTCATGCTTCTATCCCCAAGGAAATCTATTTTTGCTGGAACTGGAACGCTCAGGGATTCACTGAAAAGTCATGTGTGTTTAAACCAATGGCCTGTAATCATCTTAGGATTTATTTCAAGGTTACCCCCATGAAAAGAGAAGGCACCACAGCACTGCCAGCATTATTGGATCACAAGCCTTGCAATATTTGGTGTTTTTATTAAGTCTTCAGGTCCTGGAATCAGCTTTCACTTCTTACACTCAAGTGGTTTTCTATTATTTTTAAAGGTTTAAAAAGACAGTAGCAAATAACTAAAGAGACCCATCTCCACCTCTCTTTTTGTTGTGAATTTGGACATAGGATTTTTGATTCTCTTAGACGTTAATGAAATGTTTTGTGCTCTCTGTGCACAATGCAAGATCTTCTAAATGAAATGTTATTGCTACCATTGACTTTCCCAGCGGTGAGGAAGGGAGGCTCTTGTGGGGAAGGTCTTGGCTGTAAGTCAGAGAAAAAACTCCTAATTTTTGTCTTTTCTGCTGGCTGGTGAGTTCTGTATTGAGGCATTGATGGGAACTGAGTCAATACAGAGGGCAAAGGCCCCCATGATGGGCTGCAGGTGGGGAATGTGTGGTCAGAACTGCTTGGGGAAAACTTCCCCTCTAGACCTAATGTGGTTTGAGTGCCTCTCTCACATTTCCTGTGCTCAGGGAGCTGCTTTGGGTCAGGTTATTTGCTCTCTCAATTCTCCACGTGTCTTTTGAGGATAATAATTTGTCTGTGAGGATTTAAACCCTTCATCTTTTCCTGTGCATCTCCACTGTGCTGAACCACTTTTCCTAGAGGAGGAAGTGAGAAGGGGTTTGGTCTCTCACCACCTCTGGCCAGGACTCTCTCCCTTGCCTGCTATTCCAGCTGAACTATTCTTAAGGAAAATGGTTAATCAGCTTTTTAAGGATTTTCTATTTCCTTTGTTTGTTTCAGGGGAATGGTTATTAGAAGCCTCTCTTCCTGTGGTTTTCCACGTCAAAATAACCAGGAATCCCCCAGGGTGGCTCTGCGGTGGGTGGGCACAGAGCTCAGAACCTCCAGGCCAGAGCCAAAGCTTCCCTTCCTACAGAAGCTGAAGAAGTTTGTCCAAAATTAAATTTGCAATCACAAACTCATCAGGAGAGATGGCAAAGGTTCCTTCAGGATATTCAAAAGCAAGTGTTAACCCAAGAGTACCTCTGGCAAAGCAATGGGATTCCTGTTTCCATTGATTTCCCCAGCCAGGGAAAGCAGGATTTGCTCAGCTGAGGCATGAGAGAGGGGAGCAGCTCCCACCCGTTCCTCTCTGCCTGCTGCAAATGGAAGTTGTGTGTGGCTCAGGGCAGTTGGAGTGTAAATGATCCGAAGTGACAACAACGCAAAATTAAATCATTAGTCTGGAGCGGGAAGACGTCAACAACAGCGCAGTAAAAACAACTGCTAAGTGGAGAAAGTGTTTGGAGATAAGATAAGGCTTTGGCCCAGCTTTTGGGATTTGTTCCTACAAGGCTTTTCCTCAGCCACAGATGCATCAGCATTTCCTGCTGAGGTGGCACAGGGTCACCCTGGTTTCCTCCTGCAATCAGCAAAACCCTTCAGCAAGGCCACCTGATTGCTCTGGGTGCTGACACACAAACCCTGTGACCTTCCCTTGGCTTTTCTGCAATCCAAACATCACCTTTGGGGCTCACCTGCACCTGCTCAAAGCAGCCCCTGGAATTACAATGCCATGGCTTTCCCGGCTCTCTGTGATCTGCATCACTGGATCAGCCACAGATTTATGGGAAGGGGTCACAGAAAGCAGCTCCAGGTCAAAATTGTTTGGTCTTGGGCAGTGGCAGCTCATTAGTCAGGGCCATTGTTTTCCCTCTGACACCAGAGAGTCCCGAGGAGTGCCAGGGATGTCACCAGCCCGTGCTGCTGGTGAGCTGGGGACCGAGGGGACATGTCCTCGCTTTGGGACTGGCTGATAAGCCAGGAACTCAGATCTACATGGAAAATAAACATGAAACCTGGGAAAGAAGGTGGCAACATCTGCAATCATCTGCCAGGCACTCAAGCACAATTTGAAGTATTTAGGAAATGTGGCAATCTCGTGTTGACAGAAAAAAAGGCTGGGAATGTTGTTATTTCTTGATCCAAATTATGGCAATTCCTCTGGGAAAGAGAAGACCTGGCACATCTCCATGATTAGGAAATATGCAGACCCAGTGGGAACAAGATGCACAAAAAAGGAGCCCTAAAGACTCTAGGGGGAAACAAAAAAAATCCAAAAATGTGAGGTATGAAGCTGTCTTTGCCTCTCCCCCCAGCATGGTCTCCTGAGAAAAGCTGGAGGGCTGCAGATCAGTGTTTCCAATGATTCCCAGACAGGATTACTTCATCGGCACTCCAGACATAGCTTTCCTTCCTCCGCACTGGCCATCCCCAGGACAGGGCACATTCCTCAGGCAAAGCTGGGAGTCAGGAGGAGTGAGGGCACCGAGGGGGCTGCAGGATGACCCATCCTGGGCAGCAGCCTGGCCAGAGCTGGGCACAGCTCTCTGTGCTGGCTTTGGGTCACCATGTGCTCTCCCTGCCCATCCCAGCCTTCACGTCCTCCCAGGGGACTCAAGGAGCACTTCCTGCACTCCAGAGCTATTCCATCATTTCTCTGGAAGTGAACCTAGCCAGGATTTCTTCCCTTTCTCCAGAGCACTGGGTAGGAAAATGGGAAGGTGGAAGGCTTGCTCAGAAGGGGGAGTGGAGGGAGAGCACCAGCTTCTGCTCAGTGTGACAGGGACCGGACCCTGGGAACAGCCGGAGCTGTGTCAGGGAGGTTTAGGTGGGAGATCAGGAAAGGTTCTTCCCCCAGAGGGTGCTGAGCACTGCCCACTGGGAATGGACACAGCCCTGAGGCTGCCAGAGCTCCAAGAGAGTTTGGTCAATCAGGATGGGATTGTTGGGGGGGTCTGTGCAGGGCCAGGGCTTGGACTGGATGATCCTGGTGGGTCTCTTCCATCTCAGGGTATTCTGTGATCTATCTCTGCCTCCTCTGAGCTCTTTCCAGGCTTCCCTGTGTCCCTGTGCCTACTCAGAATTGTCCCCCCAGGTGAACTCCTGGTGGTTTATGTGAGTATAGATGGATAGAGCTGGAGATTTTTATGGCTTGTCAGCCCAACTATTCCTCACAGCTACAGACACCAGACCTGGACCAAGCTGTGGTTCCAGCTTGTCCAAATCCTGCACTGAGCTGCCTTTGATCTAATCAGAATCCCTCTCTGCAGGTAATTTGTATGTGGTGAGTAGTTACTTACAAAGCTGTGGGTGCTAAGGAAGGCTTTAAAACACTTCTCATTTAATTACTTGATTATTTTGAGGAGTATCATCAGATCTGCTCATTTAGCAAAGGTGACAGGTGAGGCTGAGGAGTCATCAGCAGTAATTCATGGGCTTCATGTGTGCAGCACTAAACACTGTGCTCACTCACACATCAATGGGATTGGATTTGGCACCTCTTGAAATTTCTCTCAAACTTATTTGTTTTGTACAGCTGCAAATAATGAAAGCAATTGTGGGGCTGACTCAGTTCCAAGAACTATTCCCCAACCTACTCATGTACACAGAGTGGATCAGTCACTCCTGAAATCCATCCTGAGATGAGCCAGGTCCTCCCATGCAAAAACAAGCAGTAAATCTCTATTGATTCACCAGTGATTTCCCTCCTGTTCCTACCCAGTTTTACTCTTTTCACTGGACTTTTAAAACTGGAATAAAGGGCTTGCCTACACTTTTGTAAGATGCCTACACTCCAGGGTGGATGTTTTGTTGAGGAGAATGGACTCCTTTAAAATTAGAGCAGTAGTAGAGAAGTTTTCAACAGGTTTTCTATACAATTTTATACTTTCTTCATAATTTCCTTTAAGTGATAAGAAATCAGATTTAAAAAAACACCAACCCTTTCCTTTTCTGTGTGGCTATGATAAATTAGTATTATTTTTTTTTCCTTATTAATCACATCACTGCCCAGGTATTGGCAGACTGGAAATGTCTGAGGTGGCTCCTTTACTGTGGTGGCACTTCCCAAAGAAGGGACAAGGTGCACCAGGAGTGATGAAGCTGTGGGTGGGTCAGGCAGGACACAAAGACATTTGAGGCAGGTTTTATCTCTCTGTAGATAAGAAACTGCCTCATTTCAGTGTTTAGGGGCAGTGCAATAACCCAGGCAGGCATCAGCTCCTAATTGAGCCTGGCTGCCAGCAGAGGTCAGGATTGAAACTGGCACCAGAAAATATTAAGGGGGATTTTCCCTGAGGTTTCCATGCAAGCTGCTGTCAGTGGGGAACTGAAATTTTTGCCAGAGTTCAGTACAACAGTTGGTTTCCCACGTGTGGAAATCTGCCCTGGCTGTAGAGAGCTGCCCTAGTCCCTGACATCTTTACTCAGGAAACAACTTCCAGCAGTAATTTAGGGCAGCCAGTCTCGGTTTAGAACCACAGCTTGGGGTTTGAAAAGTAAAACTCCTATAAATTCACAGCAAACAATGCAAATGAACTTTTCTCAGGTTACAGAGGTTGGTAAATGAAGTTTCACTGAGCCACAGCACACAAATTAAAGCACTGCCCAGCATGAACTCCAAATGAAATCCCAGTTGAGGGGTGCTAACTTTGAACTTCACCTGGCCTGGCTATTTCAGTTCTTAGGACATTCATTTCCAGAGCAGTTTTCCATGTAACATGAAGCAATAGCAGCAAGTGAAACAGTATTTCCAAATACCCAGTAAACTAAATCATTGTCCTGAGTGTCAGCTTCTCCTTTGATAATTAAATATGATGATAATTCATCCTAAAACCAAGGCTTTGGAAAACTGTAACATGGATCCCCTGGAGAGACAATAAAATGGCCAAAGAAGAGAGAGAATTTACAAAATCCTTGACACAGTGGTTTAGCAAAATGTGTGTTTCTCTGAAAGCATTTTTTGGTCTTTTTTGCCAGCACTCAGCCTCTGCCTGGATGTATCAGATCAGGAGGATGCTCACTCATGTCCCTCCTCCACTATCTGCACATTAAATCCGTGACTCCCAAATTTTCTTTTTGTTCTGTCATCCACTTGCACATGAGAGTGTTGGAAACCCCTGTAACTACCTGTACCTTATCCTCAAACCCTGTACAGAATGAGCTTTATAAGAGCTGGAAAAATAAAATTTAAGCCCAACAGATGGGAATTACCAGGAATAAGTGGTCCTTAATGTGCTACAATAATAAAACTGTTGGATATAAGAGTGGTTATCAAGAGAGGTTGGAATCACAGCAGGTCTGATACCAAGGGCAATAATTTATCTGCTCCTTCTGTTGGCAAGAGTCTGGGGAGAGGAAAGAAAACTTTTCCCAAGGTTGTCCCATCAGCCTGTGTAATTCACCTCCCAAAGGAAGCAGAGATGCCAGCCCTATCTTTAGGAATATTTAGAGTTAAAGGAGATAAAGTGCTGGGAGACGTCCTTCAGAAAACATTTGCTGGTGCTCCACATGGAACAATCTCTGAGAGCTCCAGCTGCCACATTTGGGAATTATCTGATGTCCTGCTCAGTGGCCAAGCAGGGCCTGCCTCGAGGGACAGGACCCTTCCCTGTCCAAACTTCTTTGGTGCTCCCTCAAAGGCAGAGTGGATATCTCAGCTCTGGGCTCTGAAGTGTCCCCAGACCAGACCTCAGAGAGGACTGGGGATGTTTTCCAAGAAAGGCAAGAGCTGACAGAGGAATTTGGGTGAGGTTCTGCTGAATGACAAGAGGGTCAATTGCAAAGCAACCTCTGACCGTGCTCCAGGGCTAAATGCGACTTGCCATCAAGGAACACGACTGCCCAGGGAACACCAAATAATTATGGGAAAGCTGCTCAGAGACACCCCAGCTTTCCTTAGGCCACATTCCCTGAGGTTTCCTGCTTGGAGTCTTGCTGGTGTGAGTCCAGCAGTGATCTCCGCTCTGTGGAGATGCTGCTGTGTCCCATAGGCAGCACCACACAAGCTCTGGTGGAACCTGGGCAATCCTCAGGCCTTTATTCCTCCTCTCCATCTCTTTCCTCATCCCCAGCCCTCTTTTCTAAGAAAAAAATGAGCCTGCATGGAAAGGCTTCTTTGTAAAGAACATCTGTGTCCTCCTGTGTGATGAATCACTGACCTGCAGAAGGAGCAGGCCAAGGGAAGGCCACGAGAGGGATGGAGCTGAAATCAGAGTGGGGAAGGTGGATGGGCAGGGTGAAGCAGAACAAAAGCCCACCCCTGTTAGCATTGTTGGACCATTTCTCCTTGAGCTATAAATCCAGAAGCAAATGAGCCAGAGCCTCCCGAGGTCAAGTCAATTGATGTGCCACACTAAACAGAGATGGATTTGAACAAATACAGGGGTTGGACGTGTCAGGAACATGTGAATGCTCAGTGTCAGTAAAATCTGCTCGATGGGTAATTACTTTGTTTTCTTAGTTTCTGAGCTCTACCCATTAAGAAGCAATGGGCTGAAGCTGACTTTGGACTTGACACCGGAATCTGTTTTCGATCAGCTCCGTGTTCCACTTCTGTCGGCTTTGTGTGCCTGTCTCAGGAGGTTTTCCCTTTTTTCTGGTTTGTTTTGAAGGATAGCAGGTTGCTATTTTGGGAGACAAGATAAAAACTGTTTGCTGAGATGGAGAGAGGGAACCTAACCATCTCCTTAAAACCAAGCCCAGTTTCAGTTACATTTCCACAGCCCCAGGCGAGGTTTTGTTACCCTGTGCCTGCAGCCTCCCTGGCCAGCTTGGCCTAACTAGGTCTGGTTTCCTCACTGGTTTGCATTAAGCTGGAAAGTACCAATCGGGCCCAAGGAACTGGCTGCAAATCATTTGGTGAAATCCTTCTTAATGACAAACTCCATCAGGCCGTGGAGCAGGGCTTCAATCACTTCCTCAGCCTCCACCGCACTCTTACCCTGACGTGACCCCAACTTCTCCCCTGTTTGTGAGGCTTCTCCACAGCTGTGACATAATGTTTTTGATGGCAGCCTTTGGAGGAATTCTGCTCGTGGCAAAGCAGGAATCTGCTTCGAATTAGCACTGCACATATTTATTAAGTCTGCATAGCATGGCTGCCTGTTGACAAAAATCCCTTCTGTCCCCTGCAGGTTCCCAGATGAGCTTACTTGACCCACAAAGATTTGGACCTAAAGCAGCTTTTGGTGTCTGGGAGCAGCCCAGAGAAGGGGCAGCAGGTGGGTGATAGTGCAGGTGTGATGCCCAGAGCCAGGCTGTGTTTTTAGTGCCAGATCCTGCCTTTTGAGTGGGTTTGAGGGTGCTCAGACACCTCCAGGACTCCTCTGCCATGCCTGGAGCCATTCCCTCTCTAACAGGTTGGTTGAGTTGCAGCACATCAGTTCCTCATCTGGAAAAACTGTGGCCTGGGGAATGGAGTTGCACAGTGACCTGGAAACGGCAGATTTGCTTTGTGGGATCCTGATTTTAAAGGTGCTTTACTGCGGCTGCTTCCAAGAAAAGCAAACATTGCCAGGTACCGGGAGCAGCCCCGGGTCACATTAAAGCCACCTACGCCGCTCGGCCAAAGCTGGGCAGGAAATTCTTCTTTCTTCATGTCTAAATATTTAAAGCCTATTTATTTATTTTAATTCCTCTTGTGCATAGGGATAAAAACACAAATCCTTCAAAGGTTTTTCTTATTATGGAAAGCAGCAACAGAAAAAGACTCATCTAAAAATAGCCGGATATTTAGGGCAGCCCCTAGTAGTGGGAGACAGATCCAGAGCCTTGATTCCACCAAGGAACGTGGTGTCTCCAGCATCCTACACTTCCATCCCAACAACAAGGTCACGGCATTGTTGGGATGCGACCGGAAACACCATCCTGGCTGGAGAAGCTTTGCTGGAAAACTGCTTCTAATCCATCCACTTTCCACGCAGGATTTTGCCACAGTGTAATTTTCTAATGAGAAGCTTTTTTTTTTTTTAATGAAATCCCAAACTGGTTCTGGTTTTAATATTGATTTCAGAGCAGAAACAACCATGCCACTGTTTGCTTTTCCTAAAAATCTCACCTCTTCATCCCAAAAGTTTCCTGCAGTTCCTATAGACAGACAAAATGTGCAGTTGCCCTTTGAACAGTAAAATTAATTTGGGTACTGGGTAGCTAACAAAATCAACAAATACGACTCTAGAAGTAGAGTCCTCTAGAGGAGGGTTTGGAGTTCTCACCTGACTGTCTCTTGCAGAGGATCCAAAGCCCTGGTAAGGAATACAGAACTATATGGAAATGACTAAGAAAAAAGAGAATTATGAAAGTTCACTGAGCACCGAATGAAAGCAAAATGAAAACTGGATGTCACCAAGAAAGAAGAATGTCACGATTTGAATTCAGGAGGAGAAAAGCACCAAGGTGGGAGATGAAAGAATAATGCAAATCCATGCAGGCAATTAAATTAAAAAGGTTCCTTCCATCCCGATTCCACACATACAGCCTTGATTTACTGCACTAAGAATTCAGAGAACTAATCCCAGAAATGAAATCCAGATCTGAGACCCCACAGAATAAACAAACAGCTTATCAAGCTAGAGCCAGCATTTGCTGGGGTTCCTCTTTCAGAGTTCTGCTCCCTCTTGTCTTGATTAATCACTAAAACTTTTGGTGCCACACGTGAATTTTGGCCTGGAAGAGGTGAACTGTGGCTCTGAGGGGTTTCTGCATGTGCTGAAGGAAATCAACAGGTTCCTGGTGCCCCTTGCTGAGCACGGGGGTGTTTGTGAGGTGTGGCAGGGCAGGAGAGGGAAGAACACCCACTGCAGGCAGACAGAATTGCTAGAAAAGCACGTAAAAATGGGTTTGAGTTTTCCCTGGATGTGCCAGGAGGTTCCAGAGGTGCCTGGATCTGCATGGCCAAGCCAAGCTAAGCCCAGTCACCGGCACAGCCAACAACAAGCAACACTTGGAGTCAAAGAAACAACTCTTGGGTTCCAGCTGGAAAGGGAGGCTCAGCATTTTGTTGCACTCTTAAGCTATCAAAATGTTTATATCAATTGAAAACATGCTCTTGGGGGAGAGTAAAAAAACAGGGATGAATTTTCAGGCTGAAACCTCAGCTGCCAAATTGCAAAACCCTTGGCTGGAAGGTCTCGGGGTAGAAAGGACTGCGCAGCATTAACTGCATAGCAGTGGTTCAAACAGGAGCCATTGGAATAAAGAGAGCCTTCAGGAAAATTGTGAGGCATTTCTTTTGGGCTCTAGAGCAAGGTCAAAGCATGGAAGCAGCTTTGGGAGGAGAAAAACACTGCTGAAGAGAAAAAAGAGCTGTAGATCAAGCCCCAGTCCTGCAAAGCTTGTTCACAGGAGCTGCTGGGCTGATCTAACATCTGTGCAGTGGGAAGAGTCCTCTGAGGCCAGGCAGAGGCAGCAGGAAGAGATCCCGACATGGGGCAATGGCACTGAAATTAAGGGAAGTTTCCCCCACAATGGCACTGAGATTAAGGGACAGTTCCCCTGCAATGGCTCTGAAATTAGGGGACAGTTTGCTCTGTGGTGGCACTGAAATTAAGGGATGTTTCCCCCACAATGGCACTGAAGTTAAAGAACAATTTCCGCTGTGATGAAACAGAAACTCTCCCCTGCTCACATCACCACAGGAGGAAGGACAGCAGATCACTTTTTGTACCTTTAATTCAGTTGAGCTATTTTAAAACTACGAGTCCCTAACCTAACCATTGGACCCATTTAGCATTTTATAAATCTTTCTAAAAAGGGTTCCAGTTGTTAATTTTTCAGTGTTGTTTGTTTGCCTTTTGGCCATGAAAATACAGTTTATCTGATGAGATTTAATGGATTGTACCAGGATATCAGAAAAGCAGGAATTCGTAGTGATCCTGAAGTGTGAGTGCCCCACATCCCCGTGGCAGAAGTGCCAATGTTTGGGTGCAATTCAGCCTGATTCCCATCATTTCACTCCTGAGCAAGAACAGATTTTCCCCTGCTCTCCCCCAACACCCACAGCAGTGACAACCCTGAGTTTAACAATGCGGAGCATGACCTGTTTACTGTTTGGAAATGAGTAATTCTCTGCATGATTCATCTCTCGTTGTCTTTGTTGTTCCTCAGAGCAGCCATAGAGGAATTTTAGCTGTGGTATTTTATTCCTGCAGCCAGCAGGGCAACTTTCTCTTTTCCCCAGTTTCCAGAAAAATGTGGGTAGTTGGTAAGGAGGCACAGAGAAAGAAGGAAAAATTGGCATTTTCCTTGGAATCCTCCAGTTCTGAACTTGATTAGAACCCTCCTTGTGCTCTGTAGGGACTTCAACCCCCTTGACACAATCTCTTAAGCCAGGGAGATGCAGTGGGGGCAGAACACAGCCACGATTTCAACCTCTCCAGCCCTCCCCTAGTGTTTTATTCATCAGTGGAACCAGATCCTTCACAGCACATCCAAACTGGATCTTGAGCTGGAAGCAGCAGTTCAACCTCATTGACATTCCCATTTTCCGGGTGGGATTCTCCAGTTTGATCATGTGCCTCCCTGAACTGACACGAGGTCCCATTGTAGTTGAAAGGGAAAATAATTCAGATATCTACACTCAAGCAGAAGGCAGTGAAAAGCTCATGTAGGAATCTGCCATTTGCAAACTCCTGCAAAATGCTATTTTCTCTGTTCCACTGCTGATTCCCTAAATGAATGTTTATTGTTGAAGACCTGAGTCCTGAGGATCTGGAGAGCTGTAATGTTCAAATCTTTCCCTTTCTCATTAAGCCTGGCTGTAGCTGGGAGGTTTGGGATCTGCAGGCTCTGCTGACCCTCCAGGACAGCCACAGGAATAGGGAGGAAAGGAAATCCAAATATAAAATCAGCTCGATGCTCTTGTCTCCCTCAAGGGAGTTACGTTCCTCTCCCTCTGTCTTCACCCAAATCAGGGCACTTTGGTGAGCCCTTCATGCAGAGGATTAATCCAAAGTTGAATGTTTTTCAATTTAAAATGAGAACAGGATCAAATCTGCAGCTTCAGCTCTTCTGCTTTCTTACAAAAATGCTCATCCCGCTCCTGGGCATGAGTCAGCACAAGACAGAAAGGTGCTCTCAGTTACAGAAGTCCTCGACTGCCTCGTTCGTGTTCCAAATCCCGGTGAGGCTCCTCAAGGAGCTCACAGCTGTGGGATCCCGCCCTCGCTGCCCTCTCGGATCCCATTCCAGCCCAGGACAGGCACTCAGTGTCCCACAGCGTGCAGTGGGAGCTTTCAGAGAAGGCAGGAAGGATCCAGAGTCATCCCGAAACAAACCCTTTTCCCCACAGATTCCACCCATCTCCCACAGATCCAGGGAGAACACGCAAGGTGCTGACATTTGGGGCCACTCCTTGGAGTTAAATCTGTTTTGCTGTGCCATCAGCTGTTCTTCCCAAACAGAGCCCAGCTGGCAGCACCTTGAACCCCTGGGAAGTTTTTGGGGGCAAAGCTCAGAGCTGGTGGATCCCCCCAGCCATTCCCAGGGATTCATTGTGCACATGCACCCAGCCCCTCTTTCTTCTCCTCGAGTGCTTTCATCTCTCCTGGTTTTAAAGAAACCAGGGGTGGCTCCACCCTGCTGTACAACTGCAGGGCTATTTACCACTTGGAGAGGAAATCCCATGTCACAACCCCCTGGAGCACAAGGAATAATGTCCGGAATTCCTTTATCTGTGACCAGGCCTGCCTCACAGGCTCTTTCCTGTCACTTAAGTGTACACAAATATATTCTTTTCTTTTGTCAAGGCAAAGGGCCCAGATTTTAATGACGGTTTATTAAAAAAAAAAATGTTTTGGCAAGACTCAAGAACAAACGTTCTCTGACTTTGGGACCTTTTGTTCTTCAAGGTGAAAAGTGACTATGAAGAATAAGGAAAATTGAGTCACTGGTCCTTGCCCTCCATAGTAAATTTGACCTCCACTGTTTTAACAGTCCCTAAAATTGGTGTCCTGGGTTAATCAGGGAAGTTAAAGCGATAAGCCTCTCTCCAGGGCTGCTCTGCAAGATGATTTTTTCTGAAGTGATCAAAACGACCCTTTGAGCACTGCAGATTTGTACCCTCAGCTCCAAGGTTTCTGTCCATGCCTCCATGCCAAATTTTGCCTGGCTGAAGGTTGTACTTATCCATTTAGCAGAGGGATGGAGTGAGAGGTGCTGCTGGACACAATCCTGAGGGCAGGGCTCCCTTGGCGGAGAGGATGGGAAGGAGAGAGATGCAGCACGTGCTGCAATGTGTCCCTGCACAGGGATCCAGCCATTCCCTGCACCTGCCAGGCTCACACTCTGGGAAAGAGGATCGGAGACTCCCAGGAAAAGCTGAGCCATGCTTCCAGAGCACCTCTGTGCTGGCAGGATGAGCTGTAATCCTTCAGGGACATCTGCCAGCATCCCAGGCAGTGCTGGGGCCATTCCCCCCTTCCACAGAAGACTACAGAGACCACCAGCTCCAGGCCAGAGGGGAGAGAAATCTCCAGCAGGAAACCCCTGGGAGCAAGGAAGTTGCAACAGAAATATTGGCACCAGCGTTCTGAGGGAGGCGGGGGAAGCAGGCAGGGGGAGAAATCTTTCCAGGAAAAGAACATTTGCATCAGATACTTCCAGAAATAAAATATCAGAGAAATGTTCTGAATACTGGCAGCTCTGCTCTGCTTTGCCCCACCACTCTTTCCATCACTCTTCTAAATCCTTCTCAAAAGAGTGGTGATCCTTCAGTCTGGAGCCCCCTCACGCCAAAAGGAGTGCAAGTGCCAACGGAGACCACAGAGCAGCCCCAGGTGATCCCTGGCACCCTCCTGGCACTGCTGGTGATGTTAGGAAGCTGCAGCCTTGTTGCAGGACAAATAACTCAGCAGCTGGAGTTTGTTGGCTCTTTATTTCTATTCCTGCAGCACACAGGCAGTGCCAGCTGTGCTGTCCCTGATTCATGTGCATTGTGTTCGATGTCTCCCATCAGAACCAACCTTGGGCTGCATCCAGCAACTAAACTGTTTTTAGAAGAGATAAATATTTGGGCAAGTCTGTGTCTGGCAAGAACCTGTCCCTCCCTCAGCATCCTTCACGGCTGAAGTGAAGGCAGCAGCTCGGAGCAGGCACAGATGTTTTCTGCACAGGAGGAACGTCCTGTGCTCTCACTGAGCTGCTGCCACTGAAACAATCTGCCAAGGAGGGGGATTTTGGCAAGAGGAGCCTTGCAGGGGCTGAGAGCTGAGCGTTCACCCAGGGATGTGTCTGTGTGCTAGAGCACCGCAGGAATTACAGCTGCTCCTATCTGGGGGCTGTCAGTGCCTGTCCCGGGGCACGGCAGGCCGGGATAGCAAAGGCCAGCACCACCCTGCCTGCAGGGGACAAATCCCACTGCTCTCCCGGCCTCCTGGCAGCGGTGGATGCTGTGCAATACACTGCATTCGCAGCCCTGGGAGTGGTAAGTCTTGATTTTCCTTTGCCCTCTGCGTTGTGGGGCACGAAGTGTGCGTGGAGCAGGAAGGATCCGTGCTCGAGCAGGGCGCGGAGAGGCCGGATCCGTGGGATTCTCCTTGCTTTTGGACAAGCTTACTCGGTCTTTTCTCCACTTACTGAGCGACCCACAGTCCCTGACCAGAGCCAGCAGCCCCTGGGTGTGGGTGTGTCCTGAGCAGGGCTCTCTGTGCTGTGCTGGGATGTCCCCGGTCCCACAGCCCTGGCTGGCCTGTCCTGCCCACCTGGCCCAGGAGCTCTGCCAGGGCAGGGAGGATGGGCTGGCTCAGAAATCCTAAGGGAAACCCACCTGTAAGAACCCAATTCATGCAAATCAGGGTGAATTAGTCCCTTCCATTTCCCTGCTCTGTCACTTTGCAGCTGGTGGCAGTGATTTAAGGCCACTTTACCCAGGACTTGGGCTTTTTTTCCTCAGCTTTATTTGCCTGACCTTGGTTTTCCAGTCTGCTGCAACGAGGAGATGAAGCCATCTGTGACAAACCATCCAGGCTGATGTTTGCTGGGATGGATCACAGATTTTCCTGCCCTGTGTCAAAGGGACCCCAGCAGGGACAATGCCAGCGCTGTCCCAGAAGGAGACACTGCCTCTGTGCAGACATTTCTCTACAAATTGCTGTAAATTCTCTGCGATTTGAAGAGCTGGGCCTGCTGTGCCACACAAGGAGTTCTCAGTGTCACCAGCCCCGTGGCTCTGACAGCACAATCCTGATTTTAGGTGCACGTCCCACAGGGAGTTCACAACCTGACAGTGCTGAGATCACGCCTAAATGCAGGCAAGCACCACAAACTCAGCTCAACATCCCCAAATCCGAGGCAGGGGGGTCGGAAGCACCTCCCTGTTTTGTATCCTGCCTGATACCTGCTTTTGAACGAGGTCACGAGAGATTGTTATTCCCAGCAGAGTGTTGCCATCTTGAAATGTGGAATTTTTCAGGAATTTTTCATTAACATTGGCTCTGGCAGATAAAATACTGGCCATGCCAAAGACAACATGCTTGGGAATATGCTGCTCCTGAGCACAAAGATACTGTCCCTCAACACTGCAGCCCACCCAGGACACGGATTGCCCCAGTGGCAAAGAGAATAACAGCCATGGAACCTGATAATGCCTAGGAATTTTGCTTTTCCTATGTATTTTCATCTTCATTAAAAGGCCAGGGTAGCATATTCCAGTGAACACTCATTTTTGGTGCTCCCTTTTCAGTGAGAGAAATTGCTTGTTAGGAGCTGAAGCAGTTGCAATTCTATCAATGGATGCACAGATTAACTTTGTGACTCTCTATTAATTTGATTATTTTCACATGAAAAGAGAAAAGAGACAGAATATTGGTCATGTATAAGCAAAGCAGTGGCTGAAGGAGTGCTGAGGGTTCAATTTTGCTGGGCTGGTTTCACAAACCTTGCTACAGGATGAGTGAGGAGTTCCTGACAACCATCACAGGTAAACCCACCCACCCTGGCCTGCCTAATCCCAGTCCTGACCCTCGACAGAGCCCAGCTCCAGCACTGACTCCTCCTGGGCTCCCTTTGTCCTGTCCTCCCAAGATCTTTCATACCTACTGGACACAGAAATGTGTTCTTAAAGTAAATACCTAAAGTTCTGCTGCTTGGCAAAAACAAAACACTTTCCAAGGAAGAACAATGTCTCTTTTTTTCTTTCTTCCCACCCTTCCTCACGACAAAATATTAACAAATATTAATATAAGCACTAAGGCTTTGATACTGAGCTTTGAGAGGATCTGTAAAGGGATGTTTGTTTGTATCTGTGTGTTATTAATCTTTTGTTTTCTGCAGGGCTGTTCCCATCCTCTGAGGGTGCAAATCCAAGGGGCTGGGCCCAAAAATGAGCTGGTACTTAAGGTACTTAAGCCCTAGCTGTAGGTTTGGGTAGGTGCAGCTTTTGGAGGGAAACATCCATGGCTGAGAAAGGACTGTGTCAAAATGGCAACAACAACAACAATAATAATAATAACAATAATAATAATAACAACAGACTGTAAGGCGCAAGGAGGAACTCAGGCTGGATTTTGAGCCTTGGCTGGATGCTGCTCAGCTGCAATTTTCTGCTTCTCCCCAAAAGTGTGCAAATTCCAGAACAAGTGAGCTCCTAGAAGGGGGATTTCTCCTTTGGATTCTCAAGTTCAATAACCCAATATTCCCTTGAGCAGTCTGATGCCTGTAATCACCCTATTTCTACTGCTGAAAGCAGCAAGGGCAGTTTGAGGGCTCCAAGGAGGAGGGGAAGCTCCTCCTGACAAGCCCAGGTGGCACTCCAGGCTCATTAAGCAGCTCTCCAAGAGGACACCTCCAGCGTGGGGGAGAGGAGAACAAACCCTCAGCCTGGAATCCTCTCACTGTGAGAGCCTCTCAGGGGGGAATCCATCAGCTCAGGGCTGGAAATTAGCTTTGCAAATTCCTCCATGCCAGAAGAATGAAAACCAAGAGCTTCTTGGGATGTGGTTGCAGCTGGAGTGACTCTGCACCAGTGCAGGTGTGGGTGTGGATGCCATGGATATTTCACCATTCAGGAGGCTGAGGGAGGTACCACTGTAGAAGAAATTCAAGAAAATAATGCAGTCTTGCAAGCCCTGAGCATCCCTGCCAGGGATTTTTGCCAGTTCAGGCCAAGCCTAGCACAGTCCCCAGTCCTGATCCTCACAACCTCAAATGCCTCCCTGTCCTTGCAGCTCCAGGTGGGTTTTCTCTGCTGGTGGGAGTGAAAGATGAAGCAAATCTACTGCAGCTCCTGAGCTGCTTTTTCTCTTCCAAGCATTGATCGCTCCATCCCTCCAGGGAGGAAGGGAAGGACCAACCTCCCTGATTTACAGAAGAGCAGAGGCACAAAGGCAGGAAAAACCTGTGCTGCGGGGAGGAATGCAAGGCCAAAATGCACTGGAGACCTGAGGGGGCAGCTGCAAGCTTCAGTGCAGGGCCTGAGCAAAGCACCCACACTGAGCAAGGCAGGGAGCAGGGCTGGAACCACCCCAGCCTTTTCCTTCCAGAGATTCTGGGTGTTCCTCCACCCCCTCTGCTGCAGCCCCTGAGCTGGAGTCAGTGCTGCCCCTGGGGTGCTGGTCAAAGGGCAGGGGAGAAAGCTGAGTCACTTAAACCTCACCTGAGCTCCCTGCAGGTTTGGAGCACAACCCCAGGCCAGCAGCCCCCACCCCGCCTGGTCCCCTCTGTTCCCAGTGCTCCCAGCCCAGAGCATCCCTCAGTGCTCCATCACATCTGCCCAAAGCATTTCTACATCAGGCCTCTGCCTCTCTCTTCCAGAAGTGTTTGGACAAAGCTCTCAGGCACAGGGTGAGATTGTTGGGGTGTCCTGTGCAGGGACAGGATCTGGACTAGATGATCTTTGTAGGTCCCTTCCAGCTCAGGATATTCTGCGGTTCTGTGATTCTGTGGTTCTGTGATTCTGACGTTGAATCTGTGATTCTGTGGTTCTGTAATTCTGTGACTCTCTGATTCTGTGGTTCTGTGATTGATTCTGTGGTTCTGTGATTCTCTGATTGTGTGTTCTGTGGTTCAGAGGGCCTGCCTGTCACCCAGAATGTCTAACAAGGCAGCAGTTCAAGGCAGAGGAAGACATCAGGCCAATTGATGCCTGAATTCGTGCTCCTGAGAATGCAGAGGAAATGCAGCCCAAATGAGCTGTACAAGCACAGAAAGTTAATGTATGCTCGTTTGTATATCTGCCCATTGTCCAGGGAACTCTCCACTTCCTCTGGGGATCAATAATGAATAGACCTATAAGGGAATGTTGTGGTGGCAGCAATTTCTCTTTTCCTACTATTTAACTCAGAACAATATGGAACCAAAACAACAAGGCAGCCTTTCAAAGCCTGGCAGTACAATGCACCCTATAGGACACCAACCATTAAACTGAAGAGCACGAGGGAGACCTTTGCCCTGTGGATGCTGAGAATTCTTCTCAGATCCTTTATCCTGAGAATTCCTTTATCATCTCCACTGCAGAAGATCACAGTTTGAGATACTCTCCTTACATCCCACCACGCCCAAGTCACTACCCTGCTTTCACTACCAGCAGATGGCAAGGCCAGAACTGAGATAAGCAAAAGAATTTAAAACAGGAAAGATGACTAAATTGGGCTGCTCTGGGCTCTCCTCTCTCTTTTTAAGTCTGGTTAGCTTAGCTGTAAATCGAAGGAACTTTCTGGTGACACCAGATGTATTGGTCAGCCTGGGAATTAAAGAATCAGCAGCCCAAAAAAAGGCTCTGCAAGGTTTTAGCTTCATGACTGGTTCAGGTGAAGTGTTTATCCTGAACCACACCAGTGATGGCATCAATGATGTATCAATATTGTCTATCATTGCTATTCCAGGGATGCAAAATGAAAGAGTTTGCACTCTATCAGAAATGTCCAGAACCTGGAACAGCAGTCAAACAGCCAATGTCCAGAGTCACTGGACAAAGCTTTGGTGTTCCCCTCGTTCAGAGCATGCAGTGCTGGACCCTGGATTAAAGATTACACTTGGCACAGGTAGGCAGAGAGGGAGAAGCTCGAGGTTGCACTGCTCAGTGCCAGAGCACAAATCCAGGAAGTATTTCAAAGGCTACATTAATTTTAAAGTACAAAGATATTGCTCAGTGGAAGGGCAAATGGCCTTGAACAGCGGCTGTGCCAGCAATCCTCCATGGAAATCAAAACCAGCTCAGCTTTAGCTTTTCCACTAATCTCACTTTGAGCACAGAATTTTCATCTCTACTGCTCTGATTTTCTCCTGAGTTCTGAACAGATTTGGCAAATGAAAAGTGAGATTTATATCCAGACAAAACTCCTGTCCTCTTCTTTTGTCCTTCTGCCAGCAACCCACCAGAAAGCCAAAGATTCTGTCCTGGAGAAGGTTAACAGAAATTGGGCATGTATTCCTGGGATGGGAGAAGGAAAACCTTTTTCTAGGAAGCATCAGCCCGTGCTTGTAGACCTGTGGGATGCCATGGTGCCTGTTTGGGGACCCCGCCCTGGCTGATATTGTTCACCAGCTCTGACATCACACAGAATATTAGGAAATCAGGCTGGTAGTTTATTTTTAATAGCAATATAACCACCATAGTTATGCACAAAGTTCAAGAGAGAGCAACCTCAGTAGCCAGAAGAAGGCTTCATGACTTCATGACTTATCAAATTAAATTAATAATGGCATTTCACCAAGTGGGTCTGAATATTACTTTTCAAATACAAAGTAGACAACAATTAAAAAGGCAAAATGGTTGATTTATACAAGAGATCAGAATAGATAAAACAGATCAGAACAATCCCATAGGAATAATAAAGAAAAATCAGCCTTGGAAAGAGTGGCAGAATTCCTGATGGGAGCTGTTTGGAGCTGGATGGGGGAAACTTTAACAAGCCCTGCTCAGCAGCCTCTTGTTTTCCTGAATTCCCCTTCCCAGAGAGTCCCTCCATCCCAGGAACTGTCCCATGCTGGGTCTTTCATGTCACCCTGCACTTCTCTCATCAGAGCAGGGCTGATCTTGCCCAAACTGACCCAGAGAACTGAGCTCATGTCTGTTTGACTGGTTGGGAAAGCCAGGAGAAACCATTCCAAAGGTGAGAACAGCAGAGCCATTCCAAACCTGCAAATCCATCACTCTGCAGGCTGGGTTTGTCTCCTTGCTGATGGATCAGGGGATGAAGCAATAAAGCTGTCCACAGACACCTGGCCTTGCCTTCCCAAAGGAAGTGCCATTATCCTTGGAAAAGTCCCCACTGGGTGGGATCAGCTGGGAGAAACCCAAAATGAGATGGGCCAAGAGCAGGGAGCTCCCAGGCACAGGAGGCTCTGCCCAGGCAGTCCCTCCCTGCCACACTGTTCCCTTCATGCTGACACAGGATTTTAGGGATTAATCACTCTCTCTGGGAATTCCTATTGAGCCAAACCCTCTTGCTCTGTCCTTGCTCAACAGAAAATCTGTCCAGACTAAAGGGAAGTGGTTTAAAGCATGGGAGTCTCCAGGTCTGAGCAGAACAGGATCTGTGCAGCCAAAATAAATGTGAGGAGTAGCAGGAAGGGTTCTTGTGCTGCCTCACACAACTGGGGGTTGCTGCAGGCTCAGCCATACTCTGGCTTTCCTTCACCACTGAAAAAGCAGCAGGTTATTTTGCTTTCTCACAGTGAAGCAAATCAAGACTTTCCAGAAAGATCAGTAAGATCTCTACCTTTATAAAACATGCAGTGAGGGAGCAGCTTTCAGTCTGCCTTTTTCCCCCTCAGATTCCACCACAAAATGTGTAAACAGCCAGAAGAAAATAAATGTTCTCAGCCATACAATGGACAATTCAAAGACAGGCTATTGTCTTCAGCCAAGCACAGCCTTAAACCTGTGTGAGTCCCCAGTGCCTAAACATGAAAATAACTCAGACATGATCCATTTGCAGAGAAAAAATGTGGCAGGCCAAAAGGTTACCTGATTCTCTCTGCTTTACACTGTGTAATAGCTTAAATTGTGTTTTAAAGGTCCTCAGGCTGACATCATTGTTTACATTGACTTGAATCATTCTTTAATTGTAACAAACCCCTTCCAAGCAGCCGAGCTCAGTGCTGCTGTGTCATGCAGAGAGAGCTGACACCACTGCCTTGCCTCATCCACATCCAGAAAGAGCTGGGAAAAGAGATCTGGCCTCAGAAATGGAGCTGGGAAAAGAGATCTGGCCTCAGAAATGGAGCTGGGAAAAGCATTTCTCCCCACACCTTTGTTCTGCATTATTATTTCTCCTGCTACTCCTCATGAGTTAGGAAGCAAAGCAGTGGAAGCTCCTGAAATCCTTTCCCGTATCTCTGTAAATCATCATTAGCTGAGGAGTGCAGCAGCAGTGGGGACCCTTCCCAAGAGGAGGGGGATGTCCCAGTGACCCAGTGGGGCACCTGTGGGATTTATTTTTCTGCAAGTTTCGCAGCAGAAACTCCCCAGAGCTTTGCTTCCCTCCTTCCAGCATGCATCTCCCTGCTCAGAAGGGCTCTGGGCAAGCTCTCCCAAGGCTTTCCCTGCTCCTGGAATCAGGATTACCCACACCAAGGCTTTCCAAGTGCTACTGTGTGCATGTGTGTGATGGCTCCTGCGGGAGCTGCTCCTGGCAGCTGTGTCAGTGAGTGGAGAAGCAGAGGGGAAATCACATTTTACAGCTCTTGGGGGACACCCTGTAGGGGGTGTCTGCACACTGAGGGTCTGAAACGCCGAGCCTTGCACTACCCAGCCCAAAAACGGGGGAAGCCCAGGCTCAGGAGCAGCTTTCAGGATGATCCCTATTGCAGCAAAGGGCTGAAGCGAGCCCTTTCCAGTGGCTGGGAGGGAACTGAGGAGGAGATTCTGGGCAGCCCCACTGTCCCATCCCCACCGCAGCTTCTGGGCATGGCAGGAAATTGCTTTGGGTCCTAAACGAGTGTATTCAGCTCTGATTTCAGCTAATGAGCTCTGCATGAAGAGCAAACAGGATGAACACCTCCCAGCTCAGCTGTTTCTGTGTGTGTGTGGGGTGTCCCTGGGAGCAATCCCGTTTTCCTCACGGCCGTAGGGCAATGGCCAGAGCAGCCCATGGTGCTCGCTGCTTTTCCTGCAAGCTGACCCCGGTGTATCCGTGAGGAAGAATTCCAGGTGAGCAATTTCTGAGCTGTGGGCTCTAAGGAAGCAAACATTTTGGCTGAGGTGGTTTAGATTCTTGGCGATTTTGTAAAAATGGAACAGGTAATGACAGGGTCAGGCTTCCTTGACCCTCAAATCAAGAACAATCCCAGCAGGGCTGAAAACTCCCCTCTCCACTTCCTTGGCAATCACGTTCCCACAGTTCAGAAAAACACAGGAAGATCTAAGGAAACCTATGTGGAAATGAAGAAGACAAAGGCAAGTGATCTGAAAATAGAAGGCTGGTCCATATATTTCCTTTACATTCTGGGCCTCAATTTGGGTTTTGGCTGAATTTTGAAAGTTTGAGGGCCACGTGCTTTTGCCATTCCCTGCAGGGCACAAAGGAAAAGTGACTTTTTCAGACTTCCAGCATTTTCAGGGTTAGATGAGGTTCTTTCCTTGTTGCTCAAAGACTCAGTGCTAAAACTTTCCTGCTTAGAGCGAAAACAAAAGCCCCGGTCACACACACCCCATATATGAGATGTGACCCCTCCTGCTTTTCCAGATACTGGGGGGACTTGCAAAAATTATTTCTTGTAAAAATTAAGTGCAGCAGGAACACAAAGAGCTGGCAGAAAACAAGAGATTCAACTGCAGGTCTCAAGCAGTCACACTTTGTTTTTTTTTCAGAAATCTCTGCACCAGAAAGAATTATAAAGGCAAAATTCATTTTGGGACGGAGTAGAGAGACTGTGCAGATCCCTAGTGTGGAAGGGCTGGGAAATTCCTCTTGGCTTCTCCTAATGTAAAAATTCAAAGAATCCTGAGCCCTGAGGGGAGTTTAGGAGACATCCAGGAAAGGGGGGGAGAGCAGGAGAGGGATGTAGGATGTAGTGGGGACAAAAAGTATGTGCTGCAAAGTCAGACTAATCCAAGGACTTGGGGACGAGGGTATTGCAGTGACTCATGGAGA
Organism: Irena cyanogastra; assembly: GCA_013397155.1. Classification (NCBI taxonomy): domain Eukaryota; kingdom Metazoa; phylum Chordata; class Aves; order Passeriformes; family Irenidae; genus Irena; species Irena cyanogastra. Next base: position 324,231 of record VWZV01009139.1, on the reverse strand, counting down.
TGCCCATGATCTTACTCACCCTCCATCATAAAAGAGTTCCCAGCTTGCTCCCTGTCCATCAGTGCAAAGCTGTGTTGCACTGTTGGTGACAAACAGAAGTCAGCACAGGGCAGCAGCTCAGCTCCCTCGTGTGCAAGCCCTGCTCCCATCCCCACAGCCTCTGGAAGCGTGTCCAGCACTCGGCAGGCAGGGATTTACACAAAGTGAGCACCCATCAGTTCTGCTCCTCACAGCCTCAGGAGATCAGGCTGATCCTGATCCTTCCTCCTTCCCTGCTGGAGGAAGTGGCTCTGGGATGAGCCTCTGGGCTCACACCTCGTGCAGAAACCTTGGTTCCTGTGATTTGTGCTGATCCTGCCTTGCTCCTGATGAGTGCCAGCTCTGCTCCCAGAGTCCTGCTCCCTGGGGCAAGCCTCAAGCAGGCCCTTCTATTAAATGCCATTTCCAGGTAAAAACCTTCACTGGTAGTTTTTGGCAGCTTCTACTCTTTTCTCTGTGGTCATAAAAAGAAAAATTAAAGAAATGCCTTGTTGGAACCCTGGCTACTGAGAATTTCAGACTTGCTCTGCTGACAGGCACTGAACCCTCAGAGACCACTGCATTGACCTGAGGGTGTGGAGAAACTTCCAAAATGGAATGACGGAACTGGGATTGTGGGTGTGGGGTTTGAATAGGAGTGTGTGATATCACAGGGTGGGAAACTCAGAGTTTAAGGGTTTAGAATATAGTAATAGATATATAACAAGATGGAGGTTTTAGGGCAGAAGCTGCTCCTTCTTCTTCACCTTCTTCTCCATGGGTTTGGGTGGTTTTGTGTAATTGGATAAAAAAGTCCATATTGCGGGCACGGGTGGTTGGTTATTGGGTTAAAAGTAAAAATAATTAAGGTGTCATTTCTTAATTGGACAGTTTATCCTTAAAAGGCCTTGTAGAGAGAGACAGGGCTCCATTTTTAGTTTGTTAGAGTGAAGTGCTGTAGAACTCACAGTTTTTGGGACTGTAATGTAGATAAGAACTAATAAACATCTGAGTCCAAACATGAAACACCATCTCACAATTTAATCCTAGCCTTGGCAAAATAAGATAAAATTCGACAGTGCCTGACAGGGAGCTCAGTTCTCTATTACAACATTTTACCCAGCTTTTTTTGGGCAGCCAGTTGTCCTGGGGGTTGTGACTGAGGACAGTTGGGTGGCCTTTGGGAATATCCTGATGGGCACTCAGAGCCCTCGTGTCCTGTCAGCCATCAGAGCTGCTTTCTGCAGGAAGGCACCAGGGACACATTTATTTCAATCCTAGCTGTTGTTTAGATACTCCAATATCCCTTAATTACTTCCACTCCCAATTCTCACTCCAGTGACATCAGGCTGCTTTGGAGGAAAAAGGAAAGGTGGATCAGGGGAAGCACCAAAGGGCAGCTCAGTGGGGCTGTGCTCCAGGGCCCTCCTCGTGCTCACTCTGAGAGTCCAACGCTGCCTCCTGGAAATCTCTTGTGTACTTTAAAAAATGCAGGTGGCTGCTGCTGCCCCCAGAATTCTGCTGCAGTGGGAAATGAGAGCATCTTCTTTGTGCCCCCTGTCCTTTTTCTGGTGACCAACTGACCCTTCCTGCATCACACCTTGCAGAAGGACCAGATGTGTCTCATCCCTCAATAGAAATGGGGCAGAGCAGGTTTTCACCCTCCTCCAAACTGCCCTGGTGATCTGGGAGACAAACCTCCAAAAAAGCTCAGATCACCTTCCCCTGCCTGTACCTGAGGAATCTCCTGTGGGGCTTGGAAACCTTTTGTTTGTGTGCATAAACTTATTAACAACATAAATATTCTATTATTATTAATTACTATTAATTAATAGAGCATTGTTATATATTATATATTATATATTGTATATATAATTAAATATATAATAGATAATATATGATATATAATATATAATATATATTATATGTTATATATTATATATCATAATTACTATTCTATTATTATTATTACTATTCTATTATATTATTAACAACATAAGTATTGAGCCCAATCTGAGATATTAATTCAAAGTGCAATAGATTGAGCTGTCACTTTGTACAAATAATTTGTGATAAAATGAACAATCCAGGGAAGGTGTGAAAGGGCAGAAATGACCCAAATGGACCCCGCTGCTCTTACTCAGAGCAGACAAATGCCCACAGATAAATATTTTGTACAAGTTTTAAAGAAAATGCTGCCAGTTCTCACACCAGAAACCTTCAACGAACAATCTGGTTCATTTTCTCAGTGTTCTTTTGGGTACAATACAGTTTTTTAGAAGTTCAGAGAGTACTCAGAAATACTTTGCATTTTTTTCCTTGCCTTAAATGGCTGAATTGGTATAAAGAGATTTCCAGTTGGTTTCGAATGTGGCAGCTTCAGCAGGAGGCTCATATATCACCAGCCTAAAAAAGGCTCCTCTGCTTTTTATAACATTTTCCCACAGTAAAGCAAATGTTTGGGAATAACACCAGTTAGGACACACTTTTTTGGGAAAACAACCCCTCGGTGCCTCTGCCCTGGCCCTCATCCTGCTGGACTCTGTGACCATCCCGGCTGGAAAACCGGAGGAATCCCAGCTCCTGAAGCTTTTATCTGCTGATCCATGGTTTCATTGAAACCTCTGTGTTAACAAGCTCCATTGCCCATCCAGTATAATCAATTTGTAGAAGACATTGCAAAATTAAACAACCACAAAAAAATCAATTTCAAACGTGCTTTCATTTCAAAGCCAGCGAGCAGGACCTGATTTTTATTCTTCCATCTTTAATAATTTCCAGTGTTAAATCACTGACATAGCTGAGTTTATTCCAATACCCAAGAAGTGACTTGGATTGCTTAGATATTAAAAACCTTCTGGTGATCACATCAGCTGGTAAAAGATACTGAATTTTTCATGCACAATTTAAGGTGTAAGAATTTCTTTGCAGATTGTTTTTGCAAGGGTTGATTAGGAACCATCCCACTCCACACCTCAAACCTGTGCCAGCTGTTGGCATCTGCACCATCAGTACCACATCAGTGGTCATTTCTGAGCAGCAAGACCCCAACCAGTGCTCTGAGGAGTTGAGAAGAAGCTGAGCAATGAGCAAAAGGAAAGTGGAAATTTAATGATACTCAGGGAACTAAATGAGGCAATTTAAAGATGTATTTAAAGCTGTATTTTAGGGTAAGGGGAAATCATTGGGATGATGCTTGTATGGTCTCTTCCCCCTGCTGAAAGCAACAAATAAGTCAGGAATTCTCCAAAGGGGACCTGGATAAATGTAATGGCCAGAGTTTCATCAATTTCATTGCTGGAGATGAACTTGGAGGGAAAAGTGGCTGAGGAGTGGATACCTTTGTACGCAGCAGCTTTCACAGTGGTAGGACTTTCCTTCTCTCTGCATTGCTGATGGAATTGTTTGGATTGGAATCAGAGTCAGCCTCCTCAGCACAGCCCTGCCTGACTTTGGCCACAGAGATCCCAGGGAAGGTTTAACTGCAGCTGAGGGATAAATCCAGGCTTTGGGAGGTTGAGCAGAGCTTCACTGAGCTCGGTGCTGCATAGGAACTTTGGGGGCAAGGTGGTGAGGAGCTAACTCCTCAGGAGCACTAGTGCTATCCCCAGTCCTCGGCCCTCCTGGCCCTGTCTCCCTCTGGCTTCCAGCCCAGTGAGGGCACCCAGAGGCTGTGCTGATGTTTAATCTCATCCTAAAGATGAGCCAAGCTCCTGACACCCCCAGTGCCGCTCCGCTCTGAGTCCCTCAGCAGCCTTCGCCTCCGGGCACAGGGATGCTCCTGCCTCCCTCCCTCCCCCTGTCCCAGGATGCAGACTTTGCCTTTCTTGGCCTCCTCTGTGCCTGGCACTGATGGCAAAAGGAATCTGGACCAAATTCCAAGGTTATCGGGGCTGAAATGATTAGGGAAGGAACCTGGTGAGTAAGGACCTGAGCAGCCCTGAAATGTGGGCAGCATCTCCAGCCAGGATTTTCCCCCTGAACTCCCTGTGCTCCACTTCACCCTGGAGCCTTAGGAGCACTTGGGCATGCCACATTTTCTCCCACCTCCTGATCCCTCGTTATTATCCCTCTCTGATCCTTGAAATCCTGTGTTGATTTATGCCTCTGAAATCCACACTGGATTTTGGGCAACTTTTCCAGGCTGTTCAGAGGTTGGAGCTCCCAGAGCACGCAGCTGGCTGCTGCTGCACGTGCCAGCCAGCTGGAGCACATCTCGGGAATCCTCCCAGGGCTGCCCAAGGTGTGGGCACTGCTGGCTGAGCTGGCACGGGGCAGATTCCCTGGGGACACCACGGATCCTGAGGATTCCTGGGGCTCCTTGCTACCTGCCAGGTTTGCTGCTTCAGCTTTTCCTGGAAAAGGTGGACAAGCCCTTTGAAGCACAACCTCAGGCTCAGTTATTTATGCTGCAGGTAACTGTGGGGAAGATGGGAAATTCCCTGGGGCTCCTGCCTGCCAATCAGTCCCTTTCTGCAGAAGGAATACATTAAATCCCTGAACGAATCCAAGAAAACCAAGGACAGCGATGCTCCACAGTGCTTCCAGAAGCTATCCACTTAACTAGGAAAAGATTATAATATGCTGAAGGACAACAGCCCCGTGCTGTGCAATACATCCACTACCCAAAAAAATGAAAAAGTCCTTTCTGTCAGAAGGAATTCCCCAATAAACAAGAGCCCATCTCCCTTACACAATTTGCAGCGTCATGAATGAATAGCTCAGTAATCCAGCAAAATCCTCATGCTTAATGAGATAATGAAAAGTCACACGGCAGATGGAAAAGCTCTCCCAAATCTCATTAACCTGCCTCTTGGCTTTTCTGATAGCTGCAAAAATTCGGAATAAATCCAGGGGGACAGGGAGTTTGCTGCAAAGGAAAATGAGTTTTGGAGAGCAGGGGAGCTAACCTGGCACCTGGGCTGAGAAGGGCAAGGCAGTGAACAGAAGCACCACGTGAACAGAAATTGAAATATCAAAGAATCAATATTCAAAAATTGGAATATCAGAGAGAATGCCTGTGATGTCTGTGCCCACAGCTCCAGCATGAGCCCAAGACAGAGGGATAGCCCAGGTGCTCCCAGACAGCTCCTCCTTTTAAAGCCTCAGCTCTGCCTCAAGCGATCAAATACAACCAGAAACCCTCCCACATCGAGGGAAGAAAGCCACAAATTGGTGAACACTCACAAGTTGCTATTTTTAATCAAGCGGCCAAACCTCGAGGGGAAACACCCATTAAAATCTGACCTTTACGTGCGACACCTCCAAGGAGGTTTAGTTTTTTACTTCTATTTCCAAAGATCAGTTTTAACGGGGGTGTGAACCCCGAGGCGTTGGGCGCGTTTGGGGACAGAGCGGTGGCACCTGCCCGCTGGCACCGGGGCTCTCAGGTGGGTGACACCTGACCAGGCCGACGGAGGAGCACGAAAAGCGTGGGAAAGCGCAAAAAAGCATCACGGAGCGCTCTCCTGAGGCCCCCCGAGGGACGGCACCGCGCCGGGCCGGGGGCAGCGACACTCGGGTGTCCTCGCCCTGCCACCCCCGGGGACACGGGCGGCTCTTACCGTGCAGCAGCAGCAGCCCCTGGAGGGCACAGACGGCCAGGAGGGCGCTGGGCCGGGGCAGCATCCCGGGGCCGGTCCTGGAGCGCGTCCCGAGCCGGCCGGAGAAGTTTTCCTTCGCAGCGAGAAGTTTGGGAAAGCCGGAGCGGGGAGGGAGGGGAAGGACGAGGCGCGCAGGAGTTCCCACTTGTTGATTCCAGTTAAATTGTTCTTTCTATTCACTGCTTCATCCTCGGGCTGCGGGCTGTGTTTGTCTTCCCTTCTTCCCGAGGTTCTCGGTTTTTTCCTTCACCCCCTTTCCGCAATCCCTTTTCCCTTCTTTCTCCCGTTTCTCCAATCCCTGCGGTGTCCGGGGGGAACCTTGCTCTGCCTCAGAAGCCTCCCCAGCCCTCCTGGCTGGCGCAGAGTCACTCGAGGGGTGAAAAAGCAAAGCAAAAACAACAGAAAAAGTTTGGCAAAAAGTTTCCAGCTCTCGACGAGCGGCTGCTGGCACAGCGCGGAGCTCGGGTTAAAGTGGCGGAGCCTCCTCGGAGATGGATCCTGCAGGGAGCTGCAGGTGCCGCGCAGAGCGGCAGGAAGGACAGATCTCCCAGCAGGACAGGAGGACGGGGAGCTGCCCGGAGCCCACCTGGCTCTACCTGCCGGGGGGCACCTGCCCGGGGCGGGCAGCGGGCGGGCGGCGGGGCTGGGGCATGGCCGGAGCCGGGCTCTGCTCTCTGCCTGTCCCCACCCTCCGCCTTGCCTTGCCTTTCGCAGGGAACTTTGATGCGAGACCGAGATTCTTTATAGGGACAGGAAAAAAAAAAAAGGAGGAAGGAGAGACGTCACCAGCCGAGGCGAGGGGACTTCACTCTCTCTCCCCCTCCCTGTCATTTCACAGAGCTCCTGGATTTCCTGTTGCTGTGCCTGAGATGGGGCAAAGAAGTGAATTCCAGCCGCTTGCCGGCATCGCCCGTCCCTGCGCAGCCGGAGCTCGGGAGCATCAGGTGGCAACACCTTGCCCAGGGGCAGAGCGGCGGCATCTGCCCGGCCCCGGCGCTCTCAGGGCTCCGGGACACCGCGGAGGGGACACCCGCTGAGGAACAGGCTCTCTCCTGCAAGAGCCTCTCTCTGTGCCCCCCTTGCTTGGCCCGGTGCTCAGCAGCTCGGGCTCTTTCCCTGCTGCTCCCCGTGTCCTGCTGGGATGCCACCTCTGCCCTCCCTGCTGCTGTGGCAGCCGCTGCTGTGCCTCCCTTGCCCTGGAGCACGAAGGAAATCCCGTTTGCTCCGGGGATTCAAGGGAATGCCAGTGCTGTTGTTTATGTGAGCCGGCTGCCGCCCTGGTCCCGCACGGGTTTCTCACCTGGGCACTGTCCCCAGGCTGCAGACAGCTCCACCACACACCGAGGCTCTCGCCTGCCCTGTGCCCTCGCCGTGCCAGGCACCACTCCAGGGGATGGCACTCCGGCTGCGGGGATGTCCCGTCCCTCCTTTCCCCCCACCCTGGGAATCGCGGTCCAGTCCTGGCTCAGGGCTGCTCCCCCAGCCACAGGTGCCCCCAGGACAGCACAGGCCCAGCTCTGAAGGTGACAAACCAGTGACAGGAGATGTCCCAGAGCATGTAAGGGACACTTCTGGAAGTGCAGCCAGCACTGAGGTGACCAGGAGGGAGCTCTTCCGTGCTACTTCAGTGCACACATCAGGCTTTTTGTGTGGCTTTTAATGTAAAAACACTGATAATGAGAGAGTGGTGGAAGCTCCACAGCTGCCCCCACAGACTGTCCTTCCCAATAATCCCAACAACCCCAATAACCCAGATAATCCCAATCCCAACAGGGGAGCCACTGGGGACACTGGTGGTACAGGACCTACAGAGCCTTCCAGCACAGCACGGCCAGTCCCTGTGGCTCAGTCATGGGGTTGGTTTGCATTTTTTTGTTCCTCTTGCTCAGTTTGTTTGCAAAAAAAAAAAAAAAGACAGAGCCAGCAGGCACACCAGGCTTTTACTGGATGGAGATCATGGGGTTAGTGACAGGGCCTTTTCACACCTCAGTTTAGTCCAAAATCTGAATCCTTAATACCCATAACAGCTCTGAGTTCTTCACTGCTGTGCACTGGAGCAAAGGGAGACGCAGGTCCACTTCTGAGAGTCACAAATCCAAAGGCAAATGGGCACTTCAGGTTGATACCTGGTGGATTGATACCTTCAGGATTGATACCTGATGTAGAAGTGTCCCAAATTCAACAAGAAATTGAACATAGGCCTCAGATATTCCCAGGTTTAAGAACAAGAAGCCTCATTTCTCATGCACAGTGTTAAATCATGAATGCTTTCCTCAACACGATCTTCATATAAATGCCCAGATCATTGTCAAGATAAAAAATGCATTTTCTATGCCTGCAATTAATTTTTAGAACATACAACTTTCCTCAGATATGGGTTACAGTAAATGAATCCTAAATAACTATGGATAATAGTAAAGACCAATCCCATAGGAGCTTAACTGGAGAATCAAAACTCTAACATAATTATAGGACTGTAGTTTATTTGTAATTGATGGAGAAGTGTTTAAAAATTCATTAGAGGTTACTTACCAGCTGGTAATAAATTGTGTTGTATTTGTGTAATGCCCCAGATAATATTTTATCTGTTGATAAATGTAATTGATCTTTAATTGAGATTAAATGCCTCTAGTGTGTGGTTTCACAAGGAATTCAGTATTAGAACCTGGTCAAGCAGTCCTGAGTTTATAATACTTTATTTTCCCCTCATAATACACAAAATAAAAGTTATAAGAAGGGCACAATTTGTTCCTGAGCACCTTCCTGTGCCTGGAGCAACCTGTTAGAGCTTTTCCAAAGGAAAGCAGACTTCCCTGGCACAGCAGCCTGCTCTGCTCCCACAGATGGGAAAAGCCATTTGCTAACTGGGCTAGAACCTCCTCATAATAAGCCAGCTCATTTTTCCATGGCAGATATTCCATCTCAGGAGCTCAGAGCTCTTTAGCAATATTAACAAGTATCAGCCTCAGCATGCTCAGGGGAGCAGAAGCAGGGCTAGAAAAGGTCATTTCCCTTCCTCATGAGGCACTTTGAGCTTTGCAAGGCACCCAGCAATTGTAGCAGCATGACCATAACTAAATAAAAATAATCCCAGCATGGGGGAGTGCAGGTTGCTGTGTCTGTGTCCCAGACAACTGGGATGGGAAGCAGGAACCTGCAGGAATTTGGCTGGAATTACAGGATTTGGAATATGCTCTTTGTAGGACCGAGGCAGGGCAGTCTGTGGGATGTGACTGACCCCAGGAAATGCCCGGTCACCCTCTGGAATATCATCTCCCATCCTTCCTGGCAGGGGATTACAGGTGCCACGTTAATCCCTTCTGCAGGCTTGGCAGGGAACAATTCCTGAGCTGGAAACCCTTCCCTTCATCTCACTCCTCTCTTGGTGCTCATCCATGGGAGGGGACTGAGGGAATGGCTGTGGATTGGGTCTGGAATTGCATCCTGTGCTGCCTTTAGCTTTAAAGGTGAAATGTCTCTAAGCCCAGTGGAGTTGTCCAGCTCTGGGCTGGTTCCCAGGCCAGTTACAGCAGAGTCAGAGTCAGGCTCTCCTGACTCAGGCCTGTCTCACAAACTCTCCCTGCCAGGTGCCTGTTTGCCTCCCTCAGCTGCAGAGGGAAGAGCCCAGTTTAGCCTCTAATGCTGGGTTTAGCTGGGTAATTCTGCCCTGGGTGTTGGGCTGGCTGCACTGGGATGCCTTTGCTGTCAGCTGCACACAGAGGGTCCTGGCAGATTCTGTTCTGCAGGGTGGAACTGTTCTCCAAAGCAGTTGGAGAGAGCTGGGACCCCCAGCCACGGCTGAGCTGGTGTGGCCTCCCAGAGCTGAGCTTTGCCTACAGAAAGAGAAGCAAGGAGGACAAAACAAGGGATTGAGGTCATTCCTCCATGCTGGTGATCTTGGTTGCAGTGCCTGTGGCCTGGGCTGGTGACAGCCTTTAGGGCCAGGGGGCTGGCACAGCCCCAGGGTGCCACTGTGGCATGCTGCATGCACATCCTTGTCCCCTCCTGGCTGGACAGTGTCCCACATCCTGCAGACTCAAGCCCCTGGAAGAGGTGCTGGAAGAAGAGAGGACATGGCCCAGGTGCCCTGCAGTTCTCTGCACTAAATCCCTGCCTGCCCCTGACCTCAGCTGTTGTTTATTTGATGTCCAGGCTGCCTTGGAGCATTTCTGACCTCCAGGACAGGCGAGGTGCTGGCTACCCACGGGATGTGCTCTCCGGCCAGAAACAGAAGCAAAGCCATCAGCTCCCTGGGCACAGAATCCAGCCCAGCCCCACATCCCTGCCGGGGACAGCAGCAGTGCCAACGCTGCTGCCTCAATTCCCAGGAAAGCTGCAGGGCTGGGCGTGCCTCTCCCACAGCCCAGGCAGGCTGATTTCCCTGCACACACATCCTCCAGTCCTCTGGGGATGGAAATCCAAGTTAACCTCGTCACTCTGTGGGCAAACAGGGTGGAGAGCTTTCAGATAAAAATATTTTTCCCTGGAAAATGGCATGTTATCAAAACAGACACCTTCTGTGGGAGTGCTCTGACTTCTGCTAGGGATGGACTTTCCAGGGAAAGGAAGCACCATCTCAGCCTTGCCTGCAACTTGGTGATGTCCTGGGTGCAAGGGCTGGCTTTGAGGCATGAGCCTGATTTGGGTCAGAAAGGTGAAATTTCACATCTGGCCAAACTCCTCAACAAGTCCACTGGCTGAGCTTTGGCCATTTCAATCAGCTCCTTGCAGACGTGTTAGCTTACTTATTCCTTTGTTTGGAAAAAGACAAAAAGGCCTCAAGAAAACCCCATTTGGCTCAAGCACAGAATGGGAACAAAATGTTTCTCTAGCTGGGAAAAACATTTCCTGCCCAGCTTTGTTCAGGCACACAGCAGCACTTGGGGACCACAGAGTGTGGGACCAGCAGGGCCACGGGCACGTCCTGGTGGCCTCTGTGGGGTGGCAGTGTCACAGGGAGGGACAGGAAGCACACACAGCCACTGACAGAGCCTTCCTGCAACTTTCTGCTTTCTGCAAGAAGGGAAAATAACAACAAAAAAGGGTTTTGTGAATAATTCAAAGCTGGAAGAGGCCTGTCAGTCACTTCTAGCAACAGCAAAGTATAGATGAAGTAATATACTGCAAGAAATGTTATTTTTGTACAAAAACTGTCGAGAATGAGGAGTTTTCCTCTGGTGTCACTTTTTCTCCATCCCTGCCTGGCATCCTGAGGGTTCCTCCCTCCCTGTCCAGCTGGGGTTTGTCCCTGCTGCACCCATGGCCATCCAGCCCAGCCCCAGCCTGCCCTGCTGCTCTCCCCTCAGTCAACCTGAGTGAAAATCTCCCCAAACACATGTTCAGGCAGCAGAGGAAAGCAGGACATTTCTCCTTGTGCTGGAAACATGGGAGATTAAAGGATAAAGAACACTTCCCTCCCTTCCCATGGCTGCAGGAGCTGGAGTGTTCCTTGAAAATGGGGGAATGGCTGATGTTCCATCTCTTTGTGTTTCCTCTCTGAGGTTGTTTTGGAGCATCTCCTTGTAGCTGTTTGACTCGAATCTTTTATTTCTGAGTCTGGCTGGGGAGATCCTTACAGCTTATAAATATAATGTAGGCCTTGGGCCCATACAGAGAATTAACTGGTTTGGGGCAGCAGCCAGACTTCTGAGCCAAAAGAACAAAACAAGAGCAATGGTAAGGAAAATAAATAGCCATCAACAAAAGGAGACAGGCACAGAGTTTGATCTGCTTTGTTCTGCCAGAGTCTGTGGCAGCAAGACAAAGATATCCATCTAATGGGGAAGAAATTCCTGAGCCAGGTTTCATCCACACACAGCATTTCAGGTAAGGGAAATATTGCAGCCCTTCGAGGTACCTTCATCCAGACCTTCTCCCAGCACTGACCTCAGCCAGAGGCCAGATTTCGTGTGCAGGGTTTTCCTTTGCCAGACTATGAACTTCAAAGTGTGAGAAAAAATGGGTTTCAGCCGGAGACCAAGAATGCTTGTTTTATTTATTTTAGTTTGGATTCTAATTCCCTTCTTACTCTTTCTCTCTCTGTGGGGATAAAGCAGGATTTTCTTACCACTCAGGCTGGGAATGAGAAGCATGGTTTGTGTCCTGGTGCTCTGCAGACATTCCCTTCCCACTGGAGCTTCCTGCTCACGTCTCCAGGGCACATCCCAGCGAGATGATTCAAATAATGGGGGTGCAGGGAGGGAAAAACACAGACAGGGAAAAGCACAGACAGGGAAAGGCAGAGACAGAGAAAAGCACAGACAGGGAAAGGCACAGACAGAGAAAAACACAGACAGGGAAGAGCACAGACAGCCCTTGACAGTGGCAGGGCAGGAAAACCACGAGTGGTTTGCATTAATCCAATCCCATCCATGTCAGTCCCAGAAGTGTTGGGGTTAATTCAGCCAACAGCACGAGGCTGGAGTCCTGTGCTGTGAACTCTTTAATTTGGCACCAGAATGGCACCAGTTTATCACTCAGCTCTTACCAGGTACCAGTGCTTCCCCTGAAGGGGTTTTAAAGCCAGTGTTATAAATGCTGCCCCTCCTCCTGCTGCCTAATCCAGACTGGGGGGAGGTTTGGATTTGCCTTCCTGGCTCAGCCCTCAGCCCTTGGTGGCTGCAGGAGCCACAGAGCAGCATCTGGAGCAGGGTGAGATGTTCCCCCAGCACTGCCCTGCAAGGCCAGTGGGGAGAGGCCAGCTCAGCCCCGGAGCTCCCAGTCCCCATCCAGCCCCAGATGTCCCAGTTCACCCCAGAGGTCCCAGTCCAGTCCCAGATGTCCCAGTCCCCATCCAGCAGTGATGTGAGTGTCATTACTCACGGCACTGCTCTTTCTCCCCTCTGCAGATGCCACAAGAACACCCCAGCACTGCTCTGGCTGGGCTGCCAGGGCTCTGTCAGATTCCACAAGTAAATGCTCCTTGTCTGCACAGGGCAAGTGTTGGGATCACCCCTGGATTTTCACTGGCTCCAGAGCAAACCAGCATGAGCTCCATGACTCAGTGCAGCCATGAGGCAAAAATAGCAGGTTGATGTGCTGAGATGACGGGGAGAATCAAAGGGACACTGTCTCCCAAAACTAAAATGTCTGCACATGAGCTCTCAGCCAGCACAGGCCAAAAGAAATGTTTCTTCCATGGACTTACTTATTTTCGAGATCTGAAAGGAAGCAGTTGCTGAGGACAAGTGGACATTGTGCTGAAGGTTTGAGAAATGAGACATGGTGGCACAAAGACCCTGATAGTGGAGCTGCCATCACTGATCTGCATTGTCCACGCCAAGAGGGACTGAATAAAGCTTGAGCTGGAGCCAGTGGGAGTGAATAGAAGGGAATGGGGAGATTCCCACTGCCCTTAATGAGTTTTGGCTCTGAACCTACATGAAGAAACATAACTAGCAGTGAATAAACTGGATTCTAAAAATCCTTTCACCTTTGATGGGACAGGCTGGAATTAGGAAAGTGCCAGAGGGAATCTGTTTATGATGCAGTTTTTTCCAAAGGTGGCTGTGTCCCACATGGAATGGAAAGGCTGAGCTGGGAGTGCTGTCTTTGCATGGGTCAGCAGCTGCAGCCTCCAGGCTGGAACCTCAAAGCAGAAATCCCAAACATGTCCTGGCTCCACCACCTTTTCCAGCCTCCCAGCAAGGCCAGCCCTGTTACCTGGAGTGGAGGTGTCACATTGAACAGAGCAGCTGTGAACAGCTCTGAATGGAGATGGAAAGTGCTTCAGGAAAATGGGCACCTGTCTCAAGGCTGTGGTGTTTCCTCTTGCTGGAAGGACTTGGTGCAGCCCTGGGGCACCGCAAAAACAAGACATGGACACAGTTAATTGGAAAATTAAGAATGAAGTGCAAGGAGAGCTTACAGGAGGATAGCAAGGTCCATTTGTCTGTCCAGCTCCTGCTCGCCCCGGGCGTTGGGTGTTGAAGGAAAGCAGAACTATTTCATATTTGTTCATCACCCATGCTTTGAATGGAACCCAATGTGAGGAGACCATGATGGCTTTTGCAGGCAGGCAGAGCTGGATGTGAGAGCCTTTCCCAGCAAGGTCAGCCAGTGAGGCAGGGCAGGGCCAGGAGCAGCGCTCAGGAGCAGCCTGGTGTGGAGCTGGAGACAACAGCCCCTCCTTTGTCCCCCAGAGTCACCAGCCCCACTCAGGCCCCTGCTTCAGCACACTCTGCCCATGAATTCCAGAGATAAAGCACACATTTCTTGGATGCTCTTTCCCAAGGAAAAGCTGGTGAGACCTTGCCGTTCTCAGTGGCTGCATTCTGCTGCTGGGCCTGTAAAGAAAGTCAGACACGTTCAGAAGGGGGCACTCTCTGAGCCAGGTCTTATGAGCTCCACGGGGACCCTTCTCACCTAAGATAGCCCAGCTACTCGAACTGGCTTAAAAATGGTAGGATGGCTTCTGAGGCAGTGTTGGAAACAGAAAAATGTTTAATAAAAGGGAAAAATAACAAAACTCTTACAGAGAAAACCCGAGCCAGGGGCAAGAGGTTCTTGCTCCTGCTAAAACACCCCACAAAAGTGATTAGTTCCTTTGTTATCTTCTTTTTCTAGTGAATTGCTTAGGTGGGATTTCTTGGCCTCGGTCCAGTCAGCCTGCCTCAGGTCTGAGGTGAAGTCCCAAAGGTCCTATGAGGCGTCTCTGCCCCAAATTTAGGAGAGAAACTTCTGGGCTTTTTACTTTTTTGAACAGACAGAGAACAATGTGGTCACCCTGTGAACAGGAGCACATCCCTATATCGTTCTTCCCATTTCTTTCCCTTCCCCAGGTTTCTCCCTCAGCAGACTCAAACTCAGTGGGATGTCAGAGGTGGGATGGGAGGGACCATCTCCCTGTCAGGGCATTCTGATTCAGCAGTGGGACTGAAACTGCTCCAAAGCTCACCTGTGCTCCTGGGAAGGCCACTGGCTCTCCGTGTGCTGTTCCTCATCTGCACAGCTGGGCTGAGGATTTCCCCACGTTCCCATCAGGGCTGTGCTCCAGATCTGCACTGACACTGCATGCTGAGGGTACCCTGGACACGGAGCCTCAGGCTGGCAGGATCCCAGACGTGCCAGCAAGGAGGGAATGTGCTCTGGGATTAAACAGGAGAAGATGGCACTGCAGCCTCCCTTGGCACCCTGGCATGGGGGTGAGCCCAGCAGGTCCTGCCAAGCTGAACTGGATCTGCAGTCCAGTAAAATCTGTATCCCATGGCTGGGAATCCTGCTTGTTCCTGCCCATGATGTTCAGTAACAGGTGAAGCTCACAGGTAAAAAAAAATGCTGCTCCTCTTTTCTTAAAGCCCCCAAACTCTGTGTTCTCTGCAGGCCAGGCACCTGCCATCTCCCAGCCTTGAAAGAGCAAGCAGTGATTTTTTAAAAGCCTTGATATCCCTAACAATGACACAAGGCTCTTCTGTACAGAGGTCCTTTGTCTTCTGGGCATCAGGAAGAAGGAAAGTACTGCAGGGATTTCCATCTCTGAATGACAGAGGTGGAAATAACAAGAGCTTTCAGTAGGAAAACAAGGATTTAAAAATCAGCAAGGCGGGCTCTGAGGACTGGCTTGTGCATTTCTCATCTCTGCTTCCTTCTCTTACCATCTCCTTGTCCAAGCATTTGGCTCAGTCTCTGCTGCTGTGTTTGGCAGTGAGGGCTGAGAGCCACCTTTCCAGCTTGTACTTTTTCAGATAAGGGTTACATTCACAGCCTGGTTTAAAAATGAAACCACACCATGAAAGTGCTGCTTCATCTTTTTTTCTCTGAGCTTTAACTCCTCGAGCCAGACTTGCTGCCTTTCTCTAGGCAGTGCTGAGCCCACATTGGCTGCTGGAGGGATTTTCTGCAGCCAAAGGCACATTTGCTTGGATGCTGTGTGTCTCTCGTTACTCAGAGGTTTGTGGCAGCAATTAGTAGGTCACAGAAAACTTTGTCCTCTTCTCCAGAATCCAGGGACACCCCCAGATTTATGGCCCCTTGCTTCATGCAAGGTGGAAGTGCTTGGTGGGAAAGTGCAGCCTCAGCCTTCTTCAGGAGGGGCCCAAAGGGGATCTCCACTGGGGCTGCTCTGGGTTTGCCTCACTCCTCACTCAGATTCCGAAAAAAGGACCAAACCGCTGAGAAGAAGTCGGGCAGGAGGGGAGGACTTGCACTTCTCTGTGTCCACACAGTGTGTCACCCTTGCTCTGTACCGCAGTGCTCTCGTTTACCATCCCCACAGGATCAGGAGTGGCTTTAGAGGAGCAAACTGCCCTGGTTTGCTCACAGCCCATAAACCGGCACTGAGATTTCCCTGGGGACAGCCTCAGCCCGCAGAGGGATGGAGTGGCAGCTCCTTCTGAGGCAGCCCTGGCTGATGAGGCACCGAGGGCTGGGGGTGTTCCAGGCCAAGGTCTGCCTCTTCCTTCCCAGCATCAGCCCAGGGCCCTAAGGAAATCAGCTGGCCTTGGACTCTTTCCTTCAGGAAAGTTTCCCTTTTCCACTTGCTGGGGCCAGCAGTCAGCAACACC
Source organism: Irena cyanogastra (assembly GCA_013397155.1). Classification (NCBI taxonomy): domain Eukaryota; kingdom Metazoa; phylum Chordata; class Aves; order Passeriformes; family Irenidae; genus Irena; species Irena cyanogastra. The sequence continues at coordinate 308,108 of VWZV01009139.1, read as the reverse complement.
AGCACTGCCAGAGCTCTGCAGGAAGATTTGAGTGGCCCTTCCTGAGAGCAAAATCCCTCCCCTTTCCTTGATGAAGGTGATGATGATTCCTGTGGGAAAGGCAAGGTACAGGATCTGAAAATGGCCACGTGTCTCCTTTCCAAGGAGATAGGTGACTGTTGGAGGCGTGCACTCGTGGGGTGCAGTTCAGCACATCTCTGCTCCCCACCTGGGGGGATCCCTTGCTCCAGCTCTGCAGGGTTTTGGTGCTCTGATAGAGGCACACTGAGGTGCTCCCATCACTTCCATGGCACTGTTTCAGGAGTAAGGCACTCTTCAAAATGCAGCAAGGCAGCAGAATCTGGCAGATGGAGACTGATACAGAGATGTAATAAGGAGCATTTCACAAGGTAATTTCTGCCAATTTTATCTGCTGTATTAAAATTTAATAGGCATGAAAGCACCCAGGTTTTGTAGAAAAATCTAACACCATTTTATAGAAATGGTTTTAAAAGTTAAGCATTTTCTGTGTTTTCTATTAGTGCAGATGGGCACAATCAGTTGTTCAGCTGCACATGTCTGTGCCATAAAAATGAGTGACACAGGAGTTGTCATTCAGGGCTGCTGGCCCCAAACTGGGGACTGGGGTTATCAGTCTGTGCTAAAACATTGAGCATTCTCCTAGAAGAGTTCTTCTGTTTGCACCAGGAACACCAAAGTGCTAGAGCTTGATGGCTGAATAATCACAGAATCAGAGATCCACTGAATGATTGTGGTTGGAAAAGCCCTCAGAGACTGTGGAGTCCAACATTGCCAGCACTGCCCAGGCCACCACTGCCCCGTGTCCCTAGGTGACACATCTGTGTGACTTTAAATCCCTCCAGGGATGGGCACTCCACCACTGCTCTGGGCAGCTGTGCCAGGGCTGCACAGCCCTTTCCAGGAAGGAATTTCCCCAAATATCCAACCTGAGCCTGCCCTGGCCCAGCCTGAGGCCGTTCCCTCCCCTCCTGTCCCTGTTCCCTGGAGCAGAGCCCGACCCCCCCGGCTGTCCCCTCCTGGCAGGAGCTGTGCAGAGCCACAAGGTCCCCCCTGAGCCTCCTTTTCTCCAGGCTGTGCCCCTTCCCAGCTCCCTCAGACCCTCCTGGTGCTCCAGCCCCTTCCCAGCTCCATTCCCTTCCCTGGACTCACTCCAGCCCCAAAATGCCATTCCTGAACTGCCCCCAGGACTGCACGTGTGGCATTGATCACTTCCCTGCTGAGACAAAATCATGTAATAAAATAACAACATCCTTAACAAAATAATAGCATCCTTCAGAGCCCTTCTCCTCAGCCTGGAAAGCCAGGCTGGGATTTACAAGTCCCTTTGACAAGTGATGCCATGGCATCCTCACAGCTCTGCTGTCAGCTCAGTTCTGTGTGCCTTGACTGTTCTTTGTCCTCTTCCTTGAATCAAGAAAGCAATGCCTCTGGATGACAAGGAAATATTCCAGGGTCAGCTGCTAATTTTTGCTTTTTGCCATCCAGTTTGGCAGTAGCTTATTACAAGTGTTGGCCTGCACAGCAATTGCAGGGATTTTGCAATGGTCTGCAATGTTGTGGTGATAAAGAATTATTTACTGCTTCAATCTCACAGCAGTGCTGATGTCACTCCTCCACCCCCACCAAACACAAAAACAAGGCAGTGAAAATGGTTTGGAAAAGGAGGGGAAGCATGGATCTCACTTTAGCAGTGAGTGTGAACACTTCCCTGCCCTGGATGAGTCTCCTTTCCCAGGGCCACGTCCCTCTGGCAGCCCTAGCAGTTGCTTCCACTGAGAAATCCTGTTATTCAGTAGCACGCCCACCTTTTTTTAATGCAGTTTAGCAGCTGGCAATCAGGAGGAGAGCCAGAAGCATGGGAGCAGGCAGCTCCCAGGGTGCCTCCAGAGCCCTGGTGCAGGGACAGAGCTCTCCCAAAGGGCACCAAAGGCACCAAACCCTCCCTCGGGCTCCCACATTCCCCCTGCTCTCTGCACAGGCAGGTGTAAGCCTTGCCTGTGGATGCTTGTGGGGAAGCAGGGGATAACCAAGGAGAGCAGGAAACAAAGGCTCAGCTGGGAACAGAACACAGGAATGGGTGAGGGAGAGGCAGCTTCCAGTGAAAGTCCCCATTCAGCACCAAAACATTTCAGAACATGAGATCATCCACAGCAGATCCTGTCAGAGATTCATCCACCCCTCCTGCTGCCAGGGGCTCAGACTGGAGGCTTTTAACAGGGCAGTGAGGAAATTGTCTTTTCCAGGATTGCTTTCCCAACCTGTCTGGCACAGGCTGCCAGAGAGGTGCTGTCTTTGGGCTTAATAATCCTGATTCCTTTGCTGTGACCTTCCCCATGCTCCTCCTGAGGGCACGTGATGCTTTCAACACCCACAGCAAGGTTTTCCAGAGCAAGGTGCACACAGGAACCTCTCCTTTGCCTTCTTTCCAGCACGTCACCTGCTGCTTTCATCTGCTGCTCCTCAAGGCTCTCAGTGCAGCTCTGGCTGCCTCTTCACCCTCCTTGAATTTTAAGACCTACAGCATTCCCATCCTCAGACTGGAAACTCACAATCATTCCTATCCTCAGACTGGAAACTCTAAAAGTTTCCTTAGCCATTGCTGGTATTGAAGCTGTTCCATCTCATGTTTTTTCTTTTTTTTTTTTTTTTTTTTTTACTTTTTCCAATGGAGTTTCTAACTTGATGCTGATAAAAGAAGCAATTCCTTCCTCTGCACCTATGGACCAAAAGCCCAAGGAGTGCAGGAGCTGGCCAGCATGTTGATGTGGAGAAGGTTTTACCCCCATAAACCCATAATATATTTTAAGAGAACTGTAGGGAGCTTCCCATCAGCCAAGAAAATGAGAAGCAGAGCAGAAAGCACTCTTGAAGCTCTCTGGGAGAGATTCTGAGGCACATTTCCCAAGTGCCTGGCTCTGTTCATTCCCGTGCTGAGCTCAGGGTTTGTTTTCACACACACACTTTGTGCAGGACAGCCCCAAGCAGAGACCTGAACCCCTCACCCACAAACTCCATCTCCCCAGGCACAGCCCTGCAGAATTCCATTCTCCCTCCTTTCCCCTCCACCAGCTGAGCTGTGCAACTTTGCACCCCAGTGGCAGCAATTTTAGGGACCCTCCATGCTCTGGAGCTCAGCCTGAGGTGCCTCAGAGATCAGTTAAAGAGAAAGAAGTTGTTTAGCTCTTTCTCATCCTTTTAAACACTCTCAAGATGAGCATGTAAGTTCTCAGAGGTAAATCCCAGCCTCTGTGGGATGAGCCCTCAATTCTGACATGGAAATCACGATGGACACCTGATGGTGCACCTGACTGGGTTTTCACTCCCACCTGAGTGGAAAACCCCTCAGGTTTTATCCTGGCCACTGTCACCAGGGGCTCTCTTGCCCTCTATTCCTGCATGCCATGGCAGTTAGAAGCAGTGCTACAGATGATGAGATCATTTCTCTCCTCAGCTGCCTGTGGTCTTTGGCCACGTGCTGGCCCCAAGGGCCATTATATAGGAAACTCCAGGGAAAATGGGAAAGCTGCTTATTTTTCTTGGCATCAGAATGATTGTTCTGGCCAGCCTGAGTCCAGTTTTGTGTGTGTTTATGTCACACTTTATTATTTGCATGGCCAGCCCTGGTAAGGGTTTCAGGGGCTGGTGGTTTTGTAATTTGCACAGCCCTTGCTCTCTCTGCCTTTGCTGCTCCCTGCTGCAGTTGTGCTGTTTCCTTTTTATGGCCACTTCCTCCTGAGGGAGCAGTAATTTATGGTCAGAGGTTAACCTCATTTGCTGAAATATCCAGCTCCTATGCCAATAGATCTATAAAAATGGAGAGCAGGGATGAAAAGATGGGAAATAAATAAACCAGATATTCTTCAAATGACATACAGAGCCCTTCTTGTGGAGACACAGAAACAAAGGAATTCTTGCAGTGCCTGAGATCAGGATCAAACCCAGTGTTCTGCCTTTGTTGGTGCATCTGCTCCCTGAGCCAAACGTGCAGTGCTGGACACCTTGGGGCAGGACATCCCCAGGTTTTTATGGAGCTCTGTGCAACCCTGGGCCCTCTCCTGGTGTGAACAGCCCTGCCAAGCTCCTGACTGGGATGAGATTTTGGGATAGCATTGTTCCACAGATCAGCTGGGAATAAAGGTGCTACTTTCCTTTTTCCTTTTTCCTTTTTCCTTTTTCCTTTTTCCTTTCCTTTCTTTTCCTTTCCCTTTCCCTTTTCCGTGGCGAGTGGTGCTGCTCCACTTTCCCCGCTGGGATCTCACCCTGGCTCAGCANTTTCCTTTCCTTTCCTTTCCTTTCCTTTCCTTTCCTTTCCTTTCCTTTCCTTTCCTTTCCTTTCCTTTCCTTTCCTTTCCCTTTCCCTTTCCCTTTTCCATGGCGAGTGGTGCCGCTCCACTTTCCCTGCTGGGATCTCACCCTGGCTCAGCAGGAGCTGGGATGTGCTGCAGCCCAGGAGCTCTGTGAGCTCCCAGCAGCATGAGGGGAAGGACAGGGCTGGGTTTGTGCTCCCAGAGCTGGTTTGTGCTCCCAGATTTTTGTGGGGAGCTGACAGCAGAGTGTGAGCTGACCTGACTGCAGGTGTTGGTGACTCTGGCTCCTGGAATTACGTGGAGGTGCCAGGTGCTGGTGTCAGGCTTTGGGCTTGTTTCAAGGTAGATTCCAGCTTTTGCTTTTGGTTTTGTTTCAAGGTAGATTCCAGCTTTTGCTTTTGGTTTTGTTTCAAGGTAGATTCCAGCTTTTGCTTTTGGTTTTGTTTCAAGGTAGATTCCAGCTTTTGCTTTTGGGTTTGTTTCAAGGTAGATTCCAGCTTTTGCTTCTGGGTTTGTTTCAAGGTAGATTCCAGCTTGTGTGTCTGTGTGTCTGAGTGAGCTGGGAAATGGGATTACTTTTCCTTCCCAGATGTACCAGAACTTTCTCACTGACGTGGAAGAAGGAAACAGAATAAACACAGAATTCTCCAAGCTGGGACACGGCCACAGCCCTTCTGGCCTTCCTCACACTGAGCTTTGGGCTGTTGTGCACAGTGCTCTGTCTCCTGGTTGCAAGAGGGGCTTCTCCAAAGCCTGTCCTCTGTGCAGGGTCTGCAGGGGCTGAGACCCCCTAGGACTAGTACCAGCCTTAGGGCTGGGCCTGCAAAACTGCAGAACATCTCTCGAGGCCTGGGATGGACTTTATCTATGTAATATTTAGTATTTTTGTATATTTCTGCATCATATTTCCATGATATTTCTATAGTACATCCTTTTCGTTTGTTTCTAGGCATGGAATGTGTCTGTAATGCTCACAGGACTTCCAAGGCCTCTATTGAGCTAAAAACACTACAGGATTTATTTCCACACCGACCTCTGCTGCTGTCTGATCCCTCACAGAGATCTCTTTAATCCCTCACAGAGAGCTGTTTGATCCCTCATGGAGATCTCTTTAACCCCTCATGGAGATTTCTCTGATCTCTCACAGAGATCTCTTTAATCTCTCATGCAGAGCTGTCTGATCCCCCAAGGAGGGTTGCTTTATCCCCCAAGGAGGGTTGTTTTATCCCCCAAGGAGGGTTGTTTTATCCCCCAGGGAGGGCTGTTTCCTCCTGTCCATTGGCACTGTCTCTCCCCCAGTGCCTTCTGGTGGTTCCCAGTAGTCCCAGGAGCATGTGCTGACCATCCCTGGTGCTGTTCATTGATTAGGAGATCAGTTCCTGGAATTAACAATGCACTAAACCACCAGCAGGCAGTTCAGACAGGTGAGCAGTGCTGGAATAACCTTTGCAGAACTGTGGGACTTGGATCTCTCCCTTCCCTTTTCCCTGGGTGGGGGTTTCTGGGACAAGCTCTTGGCTCCAGCCCTGGGTGGGTGTCCCCTGTGTGCCAGCCAGGCTGGCCCTCAGCTCCCACAGGGTGAGGAAGCCACTGCTGCTCCCTGGATGCCTGATTTTGGCTTTGGAACAGATGATCCTGTTAGCACCTGCTGCCCTGAGCAGCTCCTGAGCCTTGGCTGGCTCTGCAGTGCAGGAATCACTCAGTGAGGATCACTCACTCCTCATTCTGCCCCCAGAAATGGGCTCCAGTGGCCAGGCAATCACTTCAGGCTGCAGGAGTCACGTTTGGCCAAGATGAGCTGGCAGCTTCCCTGAGACTGGAAGAAAATATTTAAATGTAATAACAAGCACTGTAAAGCCTGGCTTTACATAAATGTTAGGCTTTGACACCAACTGGAAGAAGCCAAATTTCCAGCTGCCCAGGAATGTCATCTGAGGTATCTGGCTCACTTCATCTCAACAATTTAAAAATCATTTGGGCTGAAAAAGCCCCAGAGTGTTGTCCATCAAAGTGATTTTGAAGATGGTTCAGATTGTGCAGAAAAATCCTCCAAGGCTGCAGCCCAGCCTGAGCTCTGCTCCTTGCTGCTGGAATCCCCTCACCCCAGCACCTTCTCCATCCGGCTCCAAACACTGCCCAGGCTCTGCAGAACCTGTAACAGGGGTGACAGCAGAGCTGAGCCCCAGCCCTGTGCAGAACCCCCATGAAAAGCCTGTTTTGAGGTCCCTCGTGGCTGTGGCTGTTTTGGCAGCCCTGTTTGGGGACATGCCCCGTGTTCTGTGCTCACTGATGGGATGGGGTGGAGCTGCTGCTGCACACAGAGGTTACAAACACATCCACATCCTCCCAGCAGGGGTAAAGCAGCTCCCCTGCCCTGAACCAAGTGGCTCCAGGTCAGCTTTCAGAGCACCCAAGTGAGTGATCCACGGTCTGCAAGATTCCCTGGTGGCAGACAGAACATCCTGGAAAAAACCCCAAGCCTAAACAAAACAGCCTCCAGCGAGCTAAATACAGGGATACACAGGAAAAGCTCTTCATCCTGGAGAGACAGTCACCACTGTCTTCCTCTCTCTGAAGAACAAGAATCCTATAAAAATCTTCCTGCCCAAGGTGCTGCCTGATAATGGGAGAGGGGAAGTGAGAGAGGAGGGAGCACCTTGTGGAAGAGAGAAATCCTGGGCTTGGATGGAGGCCATCAGTGCAGAGCACACCTCCTGCTCACAGAAAAACAGACACAGTCCCTCCAGGAGGATTGTAGATGAGCAGCAGCAATGTTCCATTTAATTTTCTTTCCTCTGTCATGGCCAGTTGTTTTGCTCAGGATCAATAAACACTTAAATGCTGGAAATCCCACCAGGAGAACAAAGAACTGTATAAAAAATGTAAATCCCAGTGAAATGCACTGAGAAGCACCAGGTCAGCTCTACAGAGACCAGAGAGGGAGATCTGGGGCTTGTGTGCATGTGGAAATTGTGCTCAGGTTATCTCAGGGGCATTCAGAAGAGGTTGGGTTCTTTTTCCATATCTTAGGATCATCCTTTTCCCCTGTGAAATGCCTCCAGAGCAGCTTCACCAAGTCTCTGTGCTGTCCTAGGGCTTGCAATGAATAACTGTGTGGCTCTTGCTCTTGAATTTCAGGGTCTTGATTTGATCATAAAAGATTTAATTTAATTTAATTTAATTTCATTTCATTCTCAGGTTAAAATCTGGATCTTGGGGTTGCCTCTCTCAGCTTCCTCCAGTTCCTGCCAGCTCTTCCAGCTTCCTCCACTTAGAAATTCCTACCAACTCTTCCAAGGGTTTTTTGTACACACAAGTCAAGATCTCATACCCAGATCTTGACCTTAACAGCACCCATACATCTCTAAATGAATTTCTAGCAGCAGCAGCAATGCTTTGTTCTAAGCCAAATGCAGGCAGGTGTGGCTGAAGCTGAAGGGGAGCATTAAATGTTCCTTTTCCAGCAAGGCTGGGCACGATGGAGCAGCCAAGCACCCTGTAAAAGTTGTTCATGGGAGCTCTGCTCTGGTGTGCAAGAGCTGAATCCACCCCCTGTACCTCGAGACTGCTTTTCCAGCACCACCCTTCCTTCCTCAACAGCTTTGTAGTGTAATAATTTCACTATTTCACTTAGAAAAAGGAAAAAGAAAAAG